>CADDIJ020000828.1:0-19288 GCA_902809745.2 Tetradesmus lagerheimii
AACATGCCAGCATCGTTTGTTTTGCTTGCTGTGCTGCTGCTGCTGACGTACCTGGTGTGTGAGCTGCTGCTGGCTGAGCTCCATCTGTTGCAGGAGGACTGGCGAGTGGAGCTCCAATTGCAGCGGGGGAAACTCCCACTGCAACATCAACAATTCGCAGCAGGAATGGAAGCGTTTAGCGCAGCACACCTTGCCTCACAGTGACGATCACTGCTCTGCAAAAGTTCGAGAACACTGTGAAGACATCAGTGCCCGCACAACATTCATCCCAGCAAATCTCACCTTCCTCGTGTCGATCATCGCGATCTGCTTGCCTCGCAGCGTGCTGCTGCCACTGCAGAGACGCCCTGCTGTTGGGTGTGGTGGTTGCTGCAGCCGTGGCAGTGATGGCCAGCAAGATCACGCTGATCACTGCCCACCACCTCATGTACAACGTGTATGCATCATTCGAGCACCAAAGTCGTTCAGCGCTGTGCTTGGTGGTTTAAACTGCGACGCATTACGGGAACAGCGTGATCGCAAAGGTGCTGCATGTGTCACAGGTATGCGGTTGAAAACCAAAGCGATTCGCGACGCTGCACTGCTGTATCCACCGAGTTCCGCACACGCCCTGGGGTTCAAGGGCCAGGTCCTAAGCCAGGCTTCTGACTGACGGACGGACGGTATTTCTTTATAGTAACTAGTGGTTACCCGTGGCTCCGCCACTCGCATCTGGCACGGAAGACAGGCATGGAGGCCCTCAAGCACACTGTTCCAGTGCCGAGTGTGAAGCTCAAACCCCGATGCCCTGGAACACCTCACGATACACAACATTCTTAGTGTACACACCAGCTGCAATAGCCGCAGTAGCTGCACGGAAGCCCCCAACCACCAACACCTTGAGGGCTCTCCAGATGCCAACCCGCGAGAAGGCAACATACAACTGACCATGCGAGAACACAGGGCGAGGCAGGTACACACCTGCTGCCTTGAGGGTCTGCCCCTGCGCCTTGTTGATTGTCATGGCATATGCAACGCGCACTGGAAACTGGCGCCTGCACATATCAAAAGGCATAGCCTGTTCATCAGAGGGCTGCAGGTTCAGGCGTGGCAGCCACACCACTCGGCCCTTTGCAGGGCCTGTGGCCACCTTTGCCTGGATGAAGTTGTCCATGAGTTTCGTGACCACCATGCGTGTGCCATTCGCCAATCCTGCAGACATGTTGCGCAGCAGAATGATAGGGCACCCAACGTGCAAGCGCAGCTTGTGTGGCGGCAAGCCAGACATGCGCAGAGTCTTCAAAAACTCTGGTGGATACAGGTGACCTTGTTGCTCACCGCGCACCACTGAGTCAGCACTGCTGTACACACGGCTCTCAACCTGAACACCGTCAGGCCGGGGTGCACACATCCTTGCTGTCATCAGATCATTCACTGCATCAACATCATCATTCAGGGGCGTAAGGATCGCACGCTCCACAATGTACTGCTGTCGTGCAGCATCACCGCTTTGGCTGTCAATCTCCCCATACACAGCATCTATCAATTCCTGCAAAGTGCCCTCTTGCTGCCCTCCGCCACTCACGACCTCATCAGGCAGGCGTATGTAATCCTCGCCTACAGCAGCGCATGTGGGCTCGGTGCCCTCGCCCACGCGCTGCAGCCAATCTGCAAACTGCTGCTGCTTTGCCGCTGTTGTTGATCACGCTGTGCACGGGCAAACAAATTCTGCCCCCAATTGCGGCGAGGGGCGGGGTTTGCTGCAGGAGCTGCGCCACTGGCACCAACAGCTGCCACAACGACAGCAGCAGCACCGAGTAACATGCCTGCATTGCCTGCTGGATGCGCTTGCTGGGCTGCTGCTGCCGCAGCAGCACGGGCTGCCGCCTGTTCCTGCAAGCGCCGCTGCATAACCTGCAATGCATTCTGGTAGGCAGACTGCACAGGCTGCGGTGCAGTGAGCATGCTGGCAAGGAACTGTTGCTGCCGCTGCTGAACATTGGGTGGCAGCTGGCCCAATGGGTCCGTGGAAGCACCTGCAGGCAGGCAGGCAGGCAGGCAGGCAACATCATACATGAGTTGATGGAAGACATCAAGCTGAACATCAAACGTCCACAAATTGCTCTCATGGCAATTCCAACATACCAGCATCGTTTGTTTTGCTTGCTGTGCTGCTGCTGCTGACGTACCTGGTGTGTGAGCTGCTGCTGGCTGAGCTCCATCTGTTGCAGGAGGACTGGCGAGTGGAGCTCGAATTGCAGCGGGGGAAACTCCCACTGCAACATCAACAATTGGCAGCAGGAATGGAAGCGTGTAGCGCAGCACACCTTGCCTCACAGTGACGATCACTGCTCTGCAAAAGTTCGAGAACACTGTGAAGACATCAGTGCCAGCATAACATTCATCCCAGCAAATCTCACCTTCCTCGTGTCGATCATCGCGATCTGCTTGCCTCGCAGCGTGCTGCTGCCGCTGCAGAGACGCCCTGCTGTTGGGTGTGGTGGTTGCTGCAGCCGTGGCAGTGATGGCCAGCAAGATCACGCTGATCACTGCCCACCACCTCAAGTACAACGTGTATGCATGATTCGAGCACCAAAGTCGTTCAGCGCTGTGCTTGGTGGTTACAACTGCGACGCATTGCAGGAACAGCGCTGATCGCAAGGTGCTGCATGTCACAGGTATGCGGTTGAAAAACCAAAGCGATTCGCGACGCTGCACTGCTTGTATCCACCGAGTTCCGCTCACGCCCTGGGGTTTAACGGCCAGGTCCTAAGCCAGGCTTCTGACGGACGGACTGACTGACTGACGGACGGTATTTCTTTATAGTAATGGACTAGTGGTTACCCGTGGCTCCGCCACTCGCATCTGGCACGGAAGACAGGCATGGAGGTGCATTGTGTTGTTCAGGTGTGTTACATAAGCAAAACGTGGCCAGCGGCTTGTTTCAGCATGTGACATTTGCAGCTACCGCAACCACTGCAGCTGCAGCATGATAGATTATAAATACATGCCAGAGCTCCAGGGCCGAGTTCCTCAAGCACACTGTTCCAGTGCCGAGTGTGAAGCTCAAACCCCGATGCCCTGGAACACCTCACGATACACAACATTCTTAGTGAACACACCAGCTGCAATAGCCGCGGTAGCTGCACGGAAGCCCCCAACCACCAACACCTTGAGGGCACTCCAGATGCCAACCCGCGAGAAGGCAACATACAACTGACCATGCGAGAACACAGGGCGAGGCAGGTACACACCTGCTGCCTTGAGGGTCTGCCCCTGCGCCTTGTTGATTGTCATGGCATATGCAACGCGCACTGGAAACTGGCGCCTGCACATATCAAAAGGCATAGCCTGTGCATCAGAGGGCTGCAGGTTCAGGCGTGGCAGCCACACCACTCGGCCCTTTGCAGGGCCTGTGGCCACCTTTGCCTGGATGAAGTTGTCCATGAGTTTCGTGACCACCATGCGTGTGCCATTCGCCAATCCTGCAGACATGTTGCGCAGCAGAATGATAGGGCACCCAACGTGCAAGCGCAGCTTGTGTGGCGGCAAGCCAGACATGCGCCACCAGCGGCTGGGTGAGAGCAGCCTTGTACAGCGGCTTGTTGCTGACACGCTGCTGCTGCCGCTGCTGCCTGTTCTGCTCCCTATCAGCAGCAGCCTCCTGCTAACTGCGGTTGGCACGGTGCTGCTGCCGCTGCTGCCTGTTCTGCTCCCTATCAGCAGCAGCCTCCTGCTCACTGCGGTTGGCACGGTGCTGCTGTTGCTGCTGCCTGTTCTGCTCCCTTCAGCAGCAGCCTCCTGCTCACTGCGGTTGGCACGGTGCTGCTGCCGCTGCTGCCTGTTCTGCTCCCTATCAGCAGCAGCCTCCTGCTCACTGCGGTTGGCACGGTGCTGCTGTTGCTGCTGCCTGTTGTGCTCCCTGTCAGCAGCAGCCTCCTGCTCACTGCGGTTGGCACGGTGCTGCTGTCGCTGCTGCCTGTTCTGCTCCCTGTCAGCAGCCTCCTGCTCACTGCGGTTGGCACGCCGTTGTTGCTGCTGTTGGCGCCGGCTGCCACGCTGTGCATCTGCGTTCTGCTGCCGGTTTTGCCGCTGTTGTTGATCACTCTGTGCACGGGCAAACAAATTCTGCACCCAATTGCGGCGAGGGGCGGGGTTTGCTGCAGGAGCTGCCGCTGCCGCAGCAGCACGGGCTGCCGCCTGTTCCTGCAAGCGCCGCTGCATAACCTGCAATGCATTCTGGTAGGCAGACTGCACAGGCTGCGGTGCGGTGAGCATGCTGGCAAGGAACTGTTGCTGCCGCTGCTGAACATTGGGTGGCAGCTGGCCCAATGGGTCCGTGGCAGCACCTGCAGGCAGGCAGGCAGGCAGGCAAGCAACATCATACATGAGTTGATGGAAGACATCAAGCTGAACATCAAACGTCCACAAATTGCTCTCATGGCAATTCCAACATGCCAGCATCGTTTGTTTTGCTTGCTGTGCTGCTGCTGCTGACGTACCTGGTGGGTGAGCTGCTGCTGGCTGAGCTCCATCTGTTGCAGGAGGACTGGCGAGTGGAGCTCCAATTGCAGCGGGGGAAACTCCCACTGCAAAAGTTCGAGAACACTGTGAAGACATCAGTGCCCGCACAACATTCATCCCAGCAAATCTCACCTTCCTCGTGTCGATCATCGCGATCTGCTTGCCTCGCAGCGTGCTGCTGCCGCTGCAGAGGCGCCCTGCTGTTGGGTGTGGTGGTTGCTGCAGCCGTGGCAGTGATGGCCAGCAAGATCACGCTGATCACTGCCCACCACCTCATGTACAACGTTTATGCATCATTCGAGCACCAAAGTCGTTCAGCGCTGTGCTTGGTGGTTAAAACTGCGACGCATTACAGGAACAGCGCTGATCGCAAGGTGCTGCATGTCACAGGTATGCGGTTGAAAAACCAAAGCGATTCGCGACGCTGCACTGCTTGTATCCACCGAGTTCCGCACACGCCCTGGGGTTCAAGGGCCAGGTCCTAAGCCAGGCTTCTGACTGACTGACGGACTGACGGACGGACGGACGGACGGACGGTATTTCTTTTAAGTAATGGATGGATGGACTAGTGGTTACCCGTGGCTCCGCCACTCGCATCTGGCACGGAAGACAGGCATGGAGGCCCTCAAGCACACTGTTCCAGTGCCGAGTGTGAAGCTCAAACCCCGATGCCCTGGAACACCTCACGATACACAATATTCTTAGTGTACACACCAGCTGCAATAGCCGCAGTAGCTGCACGGAAGCCCCCAACCACCAACACCTTGAGGGCACTCCAGATGCCAACCCGCGAGAAGGCAACATACAACTGACCATGCGAGAACACAGGGCGAGGCAGGTACACACCTGCT
Source organism: Tetradesmus lagerheimii (assembly GCA_902809745.2). NCBI lineage: Eukaryota > Viridiplantae > Chlorophyta > Chlorophyceae > Sphaeropleales > Scenedesmaceae > Tetradesmus > Tetradesmus lagerheimii. Next base: position 5,355 of record CADDIJ020000828.1, read on the forward strand.
GCCTTGAGGGGCTGCCCCTGCGCCTTGTTGATTGTCATGGCATATGCAACGCGCACTGGAAACTGGCGCCTGCACATATCAAAAGGCATAGCCTGTGCATCAGAGGGCTGCAGGTTCGGGCGTGGCAGCCACACCACTCGGCCCTTTGCAGGGCCTGTGGCCACCTTTGCCTGGATGAAGTTGTCCATGAGTTTCGTGACCACCATGCGTGTGCCATTCGCCAATCCTGCGGACATGTTGCGCAGCAGAATGATAGGGCACCCAACGTGCAAGCGCAGCTTGTGTGGCGGCAAGCCAGACATGCGCAGAGTGTTCAAAAACTCTGGTGGATACAGGTGACCTTGTTGCTCACCGCGCACCACTGAGTCAGCACTGCTGTACACACGGCTCTCAACCTGAACACCGTCAGGCCGGGGTGCACACATCATTGCTGTCATCAGATCATTCACTGCATCAACATCATCATTCAGAGGCGTAAGGATCGCACGCTCCACAATGTACTGCTGTCGTGCAGAATTACCGCTTTGGCTGTCAATCTCCCCATACACATCATCTATCAATTCCTGCAAAGTGCCCTCTTGCTGCCCTCCGCCACACACGACCTCATCAGGCAGGCGTATGTAATCCTCGCCTACAGCAGCGCATGTGGGCTCGGTGCCCTCGCCCACGCGCTGCAGCCAATCTGCAAACTGCTGCTGCCTTGCGGCAGCAGCTGCATCACCTGCTGCCATCAGAGTTCGCACACGCATATTCTCATGCAGGCGGTGCACCACAATGTGCGGCCACAGTGCAGAGGACTGGTTGAGTGCAGCATTGACAATCTGACCACGTGTGCCGCGCGGCACCACAGGCAGCACCTGCCTGAAGTCACCACCAAACACCACAACCTTTCCACCAAACAGCTTGTCCTCATTTGCTGGATCAACACTCCTCATTATGTCGCGCAACATGCGATCAACAGCCTCAAAGGCATGCCTGTGCACCATGGGCGCCTCATCCCACACAATCAAGTCTGCAGCCCTCAGCAGCTCAGCCATAGCACTCTGTGCAGACACATTGCACGTGGATTCTGCATGCAGACGCGCTACAGGAATCTTGAATGTGGAGTGTGCAGTGCGCCCCCAGGCAACAGCAGCGCAGCAATGCCTGAGGATGCACTTGCAAGAGCAACCTTGCCTTCTGCACGCACAGCGCACAACAGCGCTTCGTACAAAAAGGTCTTGCCTGCCCCACCCTTCTGCACCCAATTGCGGCGAGGGGCGGGGTTTGCTGCAGGAGCTGCGCCACTGGCACCAACAGCTGCCACAACGACAGCAGCAGCACCGAGTAACATGCCTGCATTGCCTGCTGGACGCGCTTGCTGGGCTGCTGCTGCTGCAGCAGCACGGGCTGCCGCCTGTTCCTGCAAGCGCCGCTGCATAACCTGCAATGCATTCTGGTAGGCAGACTGCACAGGCTGCGGTGCAGTGAGCATGCTGGCAAGGAACTGTTGCTGCCGCTGCTGAACATTGGGTGGCAGCTGGCCCAATGTGTCCGTGGCAGCACCTGCAGGCAGGCAGGCAGGCAGGCAGGCAACATCATACATGAGTTGATGGAAGACATCAAGCTGAACATCAAACGTCCACAAATTGCTCTCATGGCAATTCCAACATGCCAGCATCGTTTGTTGTGCTTGCTGTGCTGCTGCTGCTGACGTACCTGGTGTGTGAGCTGCTGCTGGCTGAGCTCCATCTGTTGCAGGAGGACTGGCGAGTGGAGCTCCAATTGCAGCGGGGAAACTCCCACTGCAACATCAACAATTGGCAGCAGGAATGGAAGCGTGTAGCGCAGCACACCTTGCCTCACAGTGACGATCACTGCTCTGCAAAAGTTCGATAACACTGTGAAGACATCAGTGCCCGCACAACATTCATCCCAGCAAATCTCACCTTCCTCGTGTCGATCATCGCGATCTGCTTGCCTCGCAGCGTGCTGCTGCCGCTGCAGAGACTCCCTGCTGTTGGGTGTGGTGGTTGCTGCAGCCGTGGCAGTGATGGCCAGCAAGATCACGCTGATCACTGCCCACCACCTCAAGTACAACGTGTATGCATCATTCGAGCACCAAAGTCGTTCAGCGCTGTGCTTGGTGGTTACAACTGCGACGCATTTCAGGAACAGCGCTGATCGCAAGGTGCTGCATGTCACAGGTATGCGGTTGAAAAACCAAAGCGATTCGCGACGCTGCACTGCTTGTATCCACCGAGTTCCGCACACGCCCTGGGGTTTAACGGCCAGGTCCTAAGCCAGGCTTCTGACGGACGGACTGACTGACTGACGGACGGTATTTCTTTTAAGTAATGGACTAGGTGTTTCCCGTGGCTCCGCCACTCGCATCTGGCACGGAAGACAGGCATGGAGGTGCATTGTGTTGTTCAGGTGTGTTACATAAGCAAAACGTGGCCAGCGGCTTGTTGCAGCATGTGACATTTGCAGCTACCGCAACCACTGCGGCTGCAGCATGATAGATTATAAATACATGCCAGAGCTCCAGGGCCGAGTTCCTCAAGCACACTGTTCCAGTGCCGAGTGTGAAGCTCAAACCCCGATGCCCTGGAACACCTCACAATACACAACATTCTTAGTGAACACACCAGCTGCAATAGCCGCAGTAGCTGCACGGAAGCCCCAACCACCAACACCTTGAGGGCACTCCAGATGCCAACCCGCGAGAAGGCAACATACAACTGACCATGCGAGAACACAGGGCGAGGCAGGTACACACCTGCTGCCTTGAGGGTCTGCCCCTGCGCCTTGTTGATTGCCATGCTACCTACTGCGCAGGCAACTGAAGCCTTATGCAATGCGGCGCCAAAGCCCACTGCTCTGCCCCACGATAGCCTACTGCAGTGCCAGATGCCTGCTCACCTATGCTGGGGTGGTCTGAGGTGGTGTTGCCCTGAAACTGCTGCTCCAGTTGCTGCACAAACTGGTGCCGCAAGCGCTCTTGCTGTGATGCTGTTTCTGCGCGTGCCACTGGTGGCTGCTGTGGCGGCAGCTGCGGCTGCACGTGTGGCTGTGCTGGCAGCAAATACCGCACCGAGTACTGCAGCGGTACGTCATACTCCTGTTCCAACTGAGCAAGCACATGCTGCAGGTGCTGCTGAGATGTCACCCGCAGCACGCGAGCTGGAAGGACTGGCCGGTGCGGGTGCGCCTGCTCTGGCACTGTCACCTCTGCCAAGAACTGCGCTGATGCAGTCGTGACTTGGGGCTGGACTGCTGCACCTGCCTGCTGGGCTGCTGGACGCGCTTGCTGGGCTGCTGCTGCCGCAGCAGCTCGGGCTGCCGCCTGTTCCTGCAAGCGCCGCTGCATAACCTGCAATGCATTCTGGTAGGCAGACTGCACAGGCTGCGGTGCAGTGAGCATGCTGGCAAGGAACTGTTGCTGCCGCTGCTGAACATTGCGTGGCAGCTGGCCCAATGGGTCCGTGGCAGCACCTGCAGGCAGGCAGGCAGGCAGGCAGGCAACATCATACATGAGTTGATGGAAGACATCAAGCTGAACATCAAACGTCCACAAATTGCTCTCATGGCAATTCCAACATGCCAACATCGTTTGTTTTGCTTGCTGTGCTGCTGCTGCTGACGTACCTGGTGTGTGAGCTGCTGCTGGCTGAGCTCCATCTGTTGCAGGAGGACTGGCGAGTGGAGCTCCAATTGCAGCGGGGGAAACTCCCACTGCAACATCAACAATTGGCAGCAGGAATGGAAGCGTGTAGCGCACCACACCTTGCCTCACAGTGACGATCACTGCTCTGCAAAAGTTCGAGAACACTGTGAAGACATCAGTGCCCGCATAACATTCATCCCATCAAATCTCACCTTCCTCGTGTCGATCATCGCGATCTGCTTGCCTCGCAGCGTGCTGCTGCCGCTGCAGAGACGCCCTGCTGTTGGGTGTGGTGGTTGCTGCAGCCGTGGCAGTGATGGTCAGCAAGATCACGCTGATCACTGCCCACCACCTCAAGTACAACGTGTATGCATCATTCGAGCACCAAAGTCGTTCAGCGCTGTGCTTGGTGGTTACAACTGCGACGCATTGCAGGAACAGCGCTGATCGCAAGGTGCTGCATGTCACAGGTATGCGGTTGAAAAACCAAAGCGATTCGCGACGCTGCACTGCTTGTATCCACCGAGTTCCGCACACGCCCTGGGGTTCAAGGGCCAGGTCCTAAGCCAGGCTTCTGACGGACGGACTGACTGACGGACGGACGGACCGTATTTCTTTTAAGTAATGGACTAGTGGTTACCCGTGGCTCCGCCACTCGCATCTGGCACGGAAGACAGGCATGGAGGTGCATTGTGTTGTTCAGGTGTGTTACATAAGCAAAACGTGGCCAGCGGCTTGTTGCAGCATGTGACATTTGCAGCTACCGCAACCACTGCAGCTGCAGCATGATAGATTACTAGTGGTTACCCGTGGCTCCGCCACTCGCATTGTGTTGTGCATTGTGTTGTTCAGGTGCATTGTGTTGTTCAGGTGTGTTACATAAGCAAAACGTGGCCAGCGGCTTGTTGCAGCATGTGACATTTGCAGCTACCGCAACCACCGCAGCTGCAGCATGATAGATTATAAATACATGCCAGAGCTCCAGGGCCGAGTTCCTCAAGCACACTGTTCCAGTGCCGAGTGTGAAGCTCAAAACCCGATGCCCTGGAACACCTCACGATACACAACATTCTTAGTGAACACACCAGCTGCAATAGCCGCAGTAGCTGCACGGAAGCCCCCAACCACCAACACCTTGAGGGCACTCCAGATGCCAACCCGCGAGAAGGCAGCATACAACTGACCATGCGAGAACACAGGGCGAGGCAGGTACACACCTGCTGCCTTGAGGGTCTGCCCCTGCGCCTTGTTGATTGTCACGGCATATGCAACGCGCACTGGAAACTGGCGCCTGCACATATCAAAAGGCATAGCCTGTGCATCAGAGGGCTGCAGGTTCAGGCGTGGCAGCCACACCACGGCTGCTGTTGGCGCCGGCTGCAACGCTGTGCATCTGCGTTCTGCTGCCGGTTTTGCCGCTGTTGTTGATCACGCTGTGCACGGGCAAACAAATTCTGCACCCAATTGCGGCGAGGGGCGGGGTTTGCTGCAGGAGCTGCGCCACTGGCACCAACAGCTGCCACAACGACAGCAGCAGCACCGAGTAACACGCCTGCATTGCCTGCAGCAGCACCTGCGAAGCGGCACAGCAAACACAGTGCAGGACATTTACTTGGTCTGCCCAATCCCACAGGGATGCTAACGCACGCACACAGCTGCTTCGACGGCTGTCTACAGCACTCTGCATTGCCATGCTGCCTACTGCGCAGGCAACTGAAGCCTTATGCAATGCGGCGCCAAAGCCCACTGCACTGCCCCACGATAGCCTACTGCAGTGCCAGATGCCTGCTCACCTGTGCTGGGGTGGTCTGAGGTGGTGTACACTGCAGTGCCAGATGCCTGCTCACCTGTGCTGGGGTGGTCTGAGGTGGTGTTGCCCTGAAACTGCTGCTCCAGTTTCTGCACAAACTGGTGCCGCAAGCGCTCTTGCTGTGATGCTGTTTCTGCGCGTGCCACTGGTGGCTGCTGTGGCGGCAGCTGCGGCTGCACGGGTGGCTGTGCTGGCAGCAAATACCGCACCGAGTACTGCAGCGGTACGTCATACTCCTGTTCCAACTGAGCAAGCACATGCTGCAGGTGCTGCTGAGATGTCACCCGCAGCACGCGAGCTGGAAGGACTGGCCGGTGCGGGTGCGCCTGCTCTGGCACTGTCACCTCTGCCAAGAACTGCGCTGATGCAGTCGTGACTTGGGGCTGGACTGCTGCACCTGCCTGCTGGGCTGCTGGACGCGCTTGCTGGGCTGCTGCTGCCGCAGCAGCACGGGCTGCCGCCTTTTCCTGCAAGCGCCGCTGCATAACCTGCAATGCATTCTGGTAGGCAGACTGCACAGGCTGCGGTGCAGTGAGCATGCTGGCAAGGAACTGTTGCTGCCGCTGCTGAACGTTGGGTGGCAGCTGGCCCAATGGGTCCGTGGCAGCACCTGCAGGCAGGCAGGCAGGCAGGCAGGCAACATCATACATGAGTTGATGGAAGACATCAAGCTGAACATCAAACGTCCACAAATTGCTCTCATGGCAATTTCAACATGCCAGCATCGTTTGTTTTGCTTGCTGTGCTGCTGCTGCTGACGTACCTGGTGTGTGAGCTGCTGCTGGCTGAGCTCCATCTGTTGCAGGAGGACTGGCGAGTGGGGCTCCAATTGCAGCGGGGGAAACTCCCACTGCAACATCAACAATTGGCAGCAGGAATGGAAGCGTGTAGCGCAGCACACCTTGCCTCACAGTGACGATCACTGCTCTGCAAAAGTTCGAGAACACTGTGAAGACATCAGTGCCCGCACAACATTCATCCCAGCAAATCTCACCTTCCTAGTGTCGATCATCGCGATCTGCTTGCCTCGCAGCGTGCTGCTGCCGCTGCAGAGACGCCCTGCTGTTGGGTGTGGTGGTTGCTGCAGCCGTGGCAGTGATGGCCAGCAAGATCACGCTGATCACTGCCCACCACCTCAAGTACAACGTGTATGCATCATTCGAGCACCAAAGTCGTTCAGCGCTGTGCTTGGTGGTTACAACTGCGCCGCATTGCAGGAACAGCGCTGATCGCAAGGTGCTGCATGTCACAGGTATGCGGTTGAAAAACCAAAGCGATTCGCGACGCTGCACTGCTTGTATCCACCGAGTTCCGCACACGCCCTGGGGTTCAAGGGCCAGGTCCTAAGCCAGGCTTCTGACTGACGGACGGACGGACGGACGGTATTTCTTTTAAGTAATGGACTAGTGGTTACCCGTGGCTCCGCCACTCGCATCTGGCACGGAAGACAGGCATGGAGGTGCATTGTGTTGTTCAGGTGTGCTGCTGCGGGACAAAGGTGGCCTGACATCTGTCCGAACACTTTGGTGTGAGGCAGCTTTGGTAATGCCTTGTCGCGAATCGAATTGACAAAACTTCAATTGCACCTTTACTGCCGACCTGTCTCCATGACTGTTCTGATAACACTTGGGGTTCTACATGCAGGGGGGTGCTGCTGACAGTTGGTGTGTTACATAAGCAAAACGTGGCCAGCGGCTTGTTGCAGCATGTGACATTTGCAGCTACCGCAACCACTGCAGCTGCAGCATGATAGATTATAAATACATTCCAGAGCTCCAGGGCCGAGTTCCTCAAGCACACTGTTCCAGTGCCGAGTGTGAAGCTCAAACCCCGATGCCCTGGAACACCTCACGATACACAACATTCTTAGTGTACACACCAGCTGCAATAGCCGCAGTAGCTGCACGGAAGCCCCCAACCACCAACACCTTGAGGGCACTCCAGATGCCATGGCTGGTTGATGCTATGGCTTAATGGGTAACATGATGATGATGATGAGGGCACTCCAGATGCCAACCCGCGAGAAGGCAACATACAACTGACCATGCGAGAACACAGGGCGAGGCAGGTACACACCTGCTGCCTTGAGGGTCTGCCCCTGCGCCTTGTTGATTGTCATGGCATATGCAACGCGCACTGGAAACTGGCGCCTGCACATATCAAAAGGCATAGCCTGTGCATCAGAGGGCTGCAGGTTCGGGCGTGGCAGCCACACCACTCGGCCCTTTGCAGGGCCTGTGGCCACCTTTGCCTGGATGAAGTTGTCCATGAGTTTCGTGACCACCATGCGTGTGTCATTCGCCAATCCTGCAGACATGTTGCGCAGCAGAATGATAGGGCACCCAACGTGCAAGCGCAGCTTGTGTGGCGGCAAGCCAGACATGTGCAGAGTGTTCAAAAACTCTGGTGGATACAGGTGACCTTGTTGCTCACCGCGCACCACTGAGTCAGCACTGCTGTACACACGGCTCTCAACCTGAACACCGTCAGCCCGGGGTGCACACATCCTTGCTGTCATCAGATCATTCACTGCATCAACATCATCATTCAGAGGCGTAAGGATCGCAAGCTCCACAATGTACTGCTGTCGTGCAGCATCACCGCTTTGGCTGTCAATCTCCCCATACACAGCATCTATCAATTCCTGCAAAGTGCCCTCTTGCTGCCCTCCGCCACCCACGACCTCATCAGGCAGGCGTATGTAATCCTCGCCTACAGCAGCGCATGTGGGCTCGGTGCCCTCGCCCACGCGCTGCAGCCAATCTGCAAACTGCTGCTGCTTTGCCGCTGTTGTTGATCACGCTGTGCACGGGCAAACAAATTCTGCACCAAATTGCGGCGAGGGGCGGGGTTTGCTGCAGGAGCTGCGCCACTGGCACCAACAGCTGCCACAACGACAGCAGCAGCACCGAGTAACATGCCTGCATTGCCTGCAGCAGCACCTGCGAAGCGGCACAGCAAACACAGTGCAAGACATTTACTTGGTCTGCCCAATCCCACAGGGATGCCAACGCACGCACACAGCTGCTTGACGGCAGTCTGCAGCACTCTGCATTGCCACGCTGCCTACTGCGCAGGCAACTGAAGCCTTATGCAATGCGGCGCCAAAGCCCACTGCTCTGCCCCACGATAGCCTACTGCGGTGCCAGATGCCTGCTCACCTGTGCTGGGGTGGTCTGAGGTGGTGTTGCCCTGAAACTGCTGCTCCAGTTGCTGCACAAACTGGTGCCGCAAGCGCTCTTGCTGTGATGCTGTTTCGGCGCGTGCCACTGGTGGCTGCTGTGGCGGCAGCTGCGGCTGCACGGGTGGCTGTGCTGGCAGCAAATACCGCACCGAGTACTGCAGCGGTACGTCATACTCCTGTTCCAACTGAGCAAGCACATGCTGCAGGTGCTGCTGAGATGTCACCCGCAGCACGCGAGCTGGAAGAAGGACTGGCCGGCGCGGGTGCGCCTGCTCTGGCACTGTCACCTCTGCCAAGAACTGCGCTGATGCAGTCGTGACTTGGGGCTGGACTGCTGCACCTGCCTGCTGGGCTGCTGGACGCGCTTGCTGGGCTGCTGCTGCCGCAGCAGCACGGGCTGCCGCCTGTTCCTGCAAGCGCCGCTGCATAACCTGCAACGCATTCTGGTAGGCAGACTGCACAGGCTGCGGTGCAGTGAGCATGCTGGCAAGGAACTGTTGCTGCCGCTGCTGAACATTGGGTGGCAGCTGGCCCAATCGGTCCGTGGCAGCACCTGCAGGCAGGCAGGCAGGCAGGCAGGCAACATCATACATGAGTTGATGGAAGACATCAAGCTGAACATCAAACGTCCACAAATTGCTCTCATGGCAATTCCAACATGCCAGCATCGTTTGTTTTGCTTGCTGTGCTGCTGCTGCTGACGTACCTGGTGTGTGAGCTGCTGCTGGCTGAGCTGCATCTGTTGCAGGAGGACTGGCGAGTGGAGCTCCAATTGCAGCGGGGGAAACTCCCACTGCAACATCAACAATTGGCAGCAGGAATGGAAGCGTTTAGCGCAGCACACCTTGACTCACAGTGACGATCACTGCTCTGCAAAAGTTCGAGAACACTGTGAAGACATCAGTGCCCGCACAACATTCATCCCAGCAAATCTCACCTTCCTCGTGTCGATCATCGCGATCTGCTTGCCTCGCAGCGTACTGCTGCCGCTGCAGAGACGCCCTGCTGTTGGGTGTGGTGGTTGCTGCAGCCGTGGCAGTGATGGCCAGCAAGATCACGCTGATCACTGCCCACCACCTCATGTACAACGTGTATGCATCATTCGAGCACCAAAGTCGTTCAGCGCTGTGCTTGGCGGTTACAACTGCGACGCATTGCAGGAACAGCGCTGATCGCAAGGTGCTGCATGTCACAGGTATGCGGTTGAAAAACCTTAGCGATTCGCGACGCTGCACTGCTTGTATCCACCGAGTTCCGCACACGCCCTGGGGTTCAAGGGCCAGGTCCTAAGCCAGGCTTCTGACTGACTGACGGACTGACGGACGGACGGACGGACGGACGGACCGTATTTCTTTACTAGTGGTTACCCGTGGCTCCGCCACTCGCATCTGGCACGGAAGACAGGCATGGAGGTGCATTGTGTTGTTCAGGTGTGTTACATAAGCAAAACGTGGCCAGCGGCTTGTTGCAGCATGTGACATTTGCAGCTACCGCAACCGCTGCAGCTGCAGCATGATAGATTATAAATACATGCCAGAGCTCCAGGGCCGAGTTCCTCAAGCACACTGTTCCAGTGCCGAGTGTGAAGCTCAAACCCCGATGCCCTGGAACGCCTCACGATACACAACATTCTTAGTGAACACACCAGCTGCAATAGCCGCAGTAGCTGCACGGAAGCCCTCAACCACCAACACCTTGAGGGCACTCCAGATGCCAACCCGCGAGAAGGCAACATACAACTGACCATGCGAGAACACAGGGCGAGGCAGGTACACACCTGCTGCCTTGAGGGTCTGCCCCTGCGCCTTGTTGATTGTCATGGCATATGCAGCGCGCACTGGAAACTGGCGCCTGCACATATCAAAAGGCATAGCCTGTGCATCAGAGGGCTGCAGGTTCAGGCGTGGCAGCCACACCACTCGGCCCTTTGCAGGGCCTGTGGCCACCTTTGCCTGGATGAAGTTGTCCATGAGTTTCGTGACCACCATGCGTGTGTCATTCGCCAATCCTGCAGACATGTTGCGCAGCAGAATGATAGGGCACCCAACGTGCAAGCGCAGCTTGTGTGGCGGCAAGCCAGACATGTGCAGAGTGTTCAAAAACTCTGGTGGATACAGGTGACCTTGTTGCTCACCGCGCACCACTGAGTCAGCACTGCTGTACACACGGCTCTCAACCTGAACACCGTCGGGCCGGGGTGCACACATCCTTGCTGTCATCAGATCATTCACTGCATCAACATCATCATTCAGAGGCGTAAGGATCGCACGCTCCACAATGTACTGCTGTCGTGCAGCATCACCGCTTTGGCTGTCAATCTCCCCATACACAGCATCTATCAATTCCTGCAAAGTGCCCTCTTGCTGCCCTCCGCCACACACGACCACATCAGGCAGGCGTATGTAATCCTCGCCTACAGCAGCGCATGTGGGCTCGGTGCCCTCGCCCACGCGCTGCAGCCAATCTGCAAACTGCTGCTGCTTTGCCGCTGTTGTTGATCACGCTGTGCACGGGCAAACAAATTCTGCACACAATTGCGGCGAGGGGCGGGGTTTGCTGCAGGAGCTGCGCCACTGGCACCAACAGCTGCCACAACGACAGCAGCAGCACCGAGTAACATGCCTGCATTGCCTGCAGCAGCACCTGCGAAGCGGCACAGCAAACACAGTGCAGGACATTTACTTGGTGTGCCCAATCCCACAGGGATGCTAACGCACGCACACAGCTGCTTCGACGGCTGTCTGCAGCACTCTGCATTGCCATGCTGCCTACTGCGCAGGCAACTGAAGCCTTATGCAATGCGGCGCCAAAGCCAACTGCACTGCCCCACGATAGCCTACTGCAGTGCCAGATGCCTGCTCACCTGTGCTGGGGTGGTCTGAGGTGGTGTACACTGCAGTGCCAGATGCCTGCTCACCTGTGCTGGGGTGGTCTGAGGTGGTGTTGCCCTGAAACTGCTGCTCCAGTTGCTGCACAAACTGGTGCCGCAAGCGCTCTTGCTGTGATGCTGTTTCGGCGCGTGCCACTGGTGGCTGCTGTGGCGGCAGCTGCGGCTGCACGGGTGGCTGTGCTGGCAGCAAATACCGCACCGAGTACTGCAGCGGTACGTCGTACTCCTGTTCGAACTGAGCAAGCACATGCTGCAGGTGCTGCTGAGATGTCACCCGCAGCACGCGAGCTGGAAGAAGGACTGGCCGGTGCGGGTGCGCCTGCTCTGGCACTGTCACCTCTGCCAAGAACTGCGCTGATGCAGTCGTGACTTGGGGCTGGACTGCTGCACCTGCCTGCTGGGCTGCTGGACGCACTTGATGGGCTGCTGCTGCCGCAGCAGCACGGGCTGCCGCCTGTTCCTGCAAGCGCCGCTGCATAACCTGCAATGCATTCTGGTAGGCAGACTGCACAGGCTGCGGTGCAGTGAGCATGCTGGCAAGGAACTGTTGCTGCCGCTGCAGAACATTGGGTGGCAGCTGGCCCAATGGGTCCGTGGCAGCACCTGCAGGCAGGCAGGCAGGCAGGCAGGCAACATCATACATGAGTTGATGGAAGACATCAAGCTGAACATCAAACGTCCACAAATTGCTCTCATGGCAATTCCAACACGCCAGCATCGTTTGTTTTGCTTGCTGTGCTGCTGCTGCTGACGTACCTGGTGTGTGAGCTGCTGCTGGCTGAGCTCCATCTGTTGCAGGAGGACTGGCGTGTGGAGCTCCAATTGCAGCGGGGGAAACTCCCACTGCAACATCAACAATTGGCAGCAGGAATGGAAGCGTTTAGCGCAGCACACCTTGCCTCACAGTGACGATCACCGCTCTGCAAAAGTTCGAGAACACTGTGAAGACATCAGTGCCCGCACAACATTCATCCCAGCAAATCTCACCTTCCTCGTGTCGATCATCGCGATCTGCTTGCCTCGCTGCGTGCTGCTGCCGCTGCAGAGACGCCCTGCTGTTGGGTGTCGTGGTTGCTGCAGCCGTGGCAGTGATGGCCAGCAAGATCACGCTGATCACTGCCCACCACCTCAAGTACAACGTGTATGCATCATTCGAGCACCAAAGTCGTTCAGCGCTGTGCTTGGTGGTTGCAACTGCGACGCATTGCAGGAACAGCGCTGATCGCAAGGTGCTGCATGTCACAGGTATGCGGTTGAAAAACCTAAGCGATTCGCGACGCTGCACTGCTTGTATCCACCGAGTTCCGCACACGCCCTGGGGTTCAAGGGCCAGGTCCTAAGCGAGGCTTCTGACGGACGGACGGACGGACGGACGGACGGACGGACGGACGGACGGTATTTCTTTTAAGTAATGGATTTCTTTTTAGTAATGGATGGATGGATTGATGATTTCACGGGGCTGGTGTAAACGTGCCTGTAAAGTTTGGCTTAAAACGTAAACTTATTACGTTTGTTGACGTTTTGGCTTAGAGCGTAAAGATGTTTACACCGTGTAGAATGATTGTAAGCTGGACGTACTCGTGGCTGTAATATGGCGATATTGCGTAAACTTTGCACTGTAAACTTATGTAAACTGCACGAGATCGACGTAACATTGATTACGTCTGACTTTACGCTGTGGGCTGTAACCAACAGTAACACGCCTGTACACATCAGTAACACACCTGTAACTATGCAAGCGTAACGAAACGTAAGAAACCCGTACAGCACGAGTAACCATCTGCATCGTCACCCATCTGTCACCGTAAAGCATCAGCACAGCTGCATGTAGCCCTGAAGTACACGTTGTGTAAAGTACTGTGTGATTGGTGTATATGGTGAGTATCTTGATGATCCTACGTGTATCTTTGACACTGTGAAAGGCAAGGGATTCTTTCGTGCCAGGCCTGTTACAGGTTCACTCAGATCATACGCCACTGCTACTAGCAACCGAGGATGGGACCGAGGATGACACAGAGACAGCACCTGTCATACAAGGCTGAAAGCCAAAACAATCCTCTGTTACAACGACTGCACAGTTTTAGAAACACCCAACCAAGCTTCTGCAGCTTCCTGCAGGCCAGAATATCTGTTGCTTCCAGCGCAGGTCGGTCTACAATCCTGCGCCATCTCCTGAACCAGGCGCTGGACCGGCAACTTGCGTATCAAGAGTCCTGTGGAGTTCTTAATCATCATCATCATCATCATCATGTTACCCATTAAGCCATAGCATCAACGCCATCGGCCCCGCGCCCCTCAGGAGCGGAAGAAAGAGCGAGCACTGCTCCATTGTGTTTGCAAATATTACGCACATCCCAAGCTTGGACAAGATACTCAGCAATGCTCCTAGATATCACTCGGC
>CADDIJ020000829.1:0-40176 GCA_902809745.2 Tetradesmus lagerheimii
CGTATGAACACTCAAGCGGCCGGGGCTTCTTCGTCGCGAGCGCTCGAGCCTTCTGTGGCCGTTCCTGCTGCTAGCACCAACGTGCGTCTGCCCTCGGCAGTTGGTGACGTCCCACATGTAGCTGAGAATCCGGTTCCGCGCGCAGCACACCTTCCTAAGACACCTGTACTGCTCGATATGCGCATGGATCGGGGCTACTTAGCTGTCAGCCAGGGCGGTAGCCCCGCCATGCTCCACGAGTACCGCTGGTCAGCGAGCGCCTTTAGCTATTTTAAGGACACAGTCGTAGAGATGGTGCGCATCATCCCAGCTCTACAGGACGAGGCGCAGCGCAGGGCTTTTTCGGTGCTGCTGGCACAGTTCAAGGGCGTGCTGGCGCTCATGGAGCAGCGGCTGGACTACCTTAAAGTCTTCGGCGAGCACAAATTCCGCGGGCCGGGGCTGGTGTCAGCAGTGGAGAACGCTATTGCTGGCAAGTCTGACCTGCCTGTTACATCCAGCACTGTGCTGGATGCTGTGGCCAGCTTCAGGGACAAGAAGGTCACCACCGCTATCAAGCAGGGTGCCTCCCGGGACTACACAGCAGAGCAGCAGGGGCGCGGCAGCGGCCGTGGTCGGCGAGACCGGACTGGCCAGCAGCAGCAGCAGGGTGGCAGGCACCCCTACAACACCCGCCAGCAGGCTGCGGACGGCGCAGCCGGTGAGCGTTAGGTGTCATGTGGAGGAGATTGCAGGGTTTGGCAGGGCGGTGGGTAGCTTTGGGTGCAGATCCTGAGCTTGTGCAGGCACTGCGGCATGGGGTTGTCCCACAGTTTGAACAGCCACCGCAGCCTTACGACTATGGCGGGCTCTGGTTGGAGGGTGAGCAGCTGCAGGCGTTGGAGGCATTGCGTGATCATTACATGAGCATTGAGGCCATCAAAGTGGTTGATTCTCTCGAGTGGTGCAACTTTGCGTTTCTTGTGCCTAAGCATTCAGGTGGCTACAGGCTGGCAGTTGACTGCCGGCCCTGTAACTCCTGTGGCCCAGAGTATCCTACTGCTTACGACCATTTGTACACCCTGCGCGAGGCTATCAAGCCTCACGACAGCATGAGTGAGTTTGATTTGGCAGATGGCTACTTTCACATGTTCATTCACCCTGAGTATCAGAAGTATTTTGGGTTCCAGGTGCAGGGTGTGTGCTATCAGATGGTGGCGCTGCCTTTCGGATGGAGCGGGTCACCTGCATGGTTCATGCGGCTCAGCAGGCAGATTGGCACTTGGCTGGCAGATCCCCCTGCAATCCCTGCAGAGGGCGGTGAGGTCAGCAGCGCACCTATTCGCAATCGCATTTTTCTTGACGACTTTCTGCTGCTGTTTGCTCCAGGAGCCGATGGCCCCGGCGGCGCGGCGTATGCAAAAGCGCTGCTGTCATATCTGGGCCTGAAAGCTAATGAAAAGAAATCTTCCTGGGAGCTAGAAACTCGTAAGCTGCATTTGGGTCTGTGGGTGGACACCGCCAGCGGCGTCTTTTTGATTCCAGATGACAGGATTGTGAAGATCAAGACATGTGCCAAGGCGGTGCTGTCTGAGGTCAGCAGGTCAGAACGTTGGGTGCCAGCCAGGTTGGTGGCTCGCTTGGCTGGCCTGTCTGTGTGTGTGTCTCTGGCTTTTAGCGGTGCCAAGTTTTTTGCGCGTGAGCTTTATGCTGCTCCGAAGGGCAAGGGCAGCTGGGCTGCCAAGGTGAAGCTCAGTAACCAGGCAGTGCGCGATGTGAAGGTGCTGGCTGCGTTCCCGCGGCGCTGGAATGGCAGCTGCATTTGGCCGCCAGCAGTTTCGCGTGTGGTGATTACAGATGCATCTGATGAAGGCTGGGTGCGCTGATCCATGCAGGCTCCAGCGTCCTGCAGCAGCAGGGGCGCTGGGCACCTGGCATGCGGCGCAAGCACATCATGGTTCGAGAGCTGGCTGCAGTTCATTTTGCGTTGCGAGCGGCGCGTCCTGTGCTGCAGCAGCAGGTTGTGGAGTGTGTGATTGATAACTCTGCTGCATACTATGGCATCAAGCATTGGGCGTCTGGGAGCATTGACCTCATGCGTGTTCTGCGCAAGATATTTTGGCTTTGTGACAGGCAGCGCATCACGCTGCTGCCCAGGCTGGTCAAGTCTGAGGCCAATCCAGCAGACTCTCTGTCGCGCTTCAAGTGTGATGCAGAATGGCTGTTGGATCAACGCGTGCTCAGGCAGCTAGAGGCTTGGTATGGCCCCCACAGCGTCGATTTGTTTGCAGCAGCTGGCAATGCTAAGCTGCCCAGGTTCTACAGCATGTTGGGCGGCGAGGGGGCAGCAGGGGCTAATGCTTTGCTGCAGGATTGGGAGGGGGAAAATGCTTACTGTGCACCCCCATGGCCTCTCATTGGTCGGGTGCTGAAAAAGCTGCACAGCACATCTCATGTGGCGTGTACCTTGCTCGTGCCTGACTTCCCATCCTCTGCATGGTACCCTGTGCTGCTGTCCCGTGACAAGTCTGTGCGATGCCTGCCGCTGGGTGCAATGTTCAGGCGCGGGCCCCGAGGTTTGATCCGTGCTAAATGGCCGCTGCTGGCGGTGCGCCTGGAGGGCCAGCAAGCAGCAGTTTGTCCGGCGCTCAGGTGTTAGACTTGCTGGCGGAGCGGGCTAGGCCCAGGCGTGCAGCAGCGGCAGCAGCAGCAGCAGTTAAGTATGACTGCGAGGTGGATGCTGAGGGCAGTCCCTGGCTGCAGTTGTGTGAGTGGGCAGTTAGCAGGTTGTATCCAGCAGCGAGCAGCAGCGAACGCGGCGTGTTGTGCAGCGCACTGTGTCATGCGTTCGCCGACGGCACTGCCTCTCAGTACATGTCAACTTTCTGCTTGTTTGCTGAATTCTGCTGTGATCATGATCCTGAACTGCCGTGCCTGCCCGCGACGCGCGAGGCGGTACATCTGTTTGCGGCGCATCAGGCGCAGACTGGTTCTGTTGCGGCCAGTTCTCTGGCTTGCGGTGTGTCTGCCATCAATGGTGTGCATAACCTACTGGGCTTGAGTGTGCCTGTGGTGGCGGATGCGCAGCATCGTTTGTTCATGAGCGGTTTAGGCCGCATCCTTGTGCCGGTGGCTCCTGCAGTGGTGCGTCAGCCTTTGCTTGCCAGCATGCTGGAGCGTGCGTTGACGGCCGTGCAGCCGCTGCACAGCAGTGGCGGTTCTGCTACAGCGCATGTTTTGCAGCTGCCGGTAGTGACAGTGCTTTTGGGCATGCTGACAGGGCTGCGGGGCACTTCGTTGGCGCGTTTGACTGTTGGTGATTTGCAGGTCAGCAGCGGTCGCGTGCTGCTGCATGCAAGGGTGTTGAAGCAGCGTCTGCAGCCGCGCGCCTTTGCAGATTGGGTGATCCCTCTACACCTGGGTTCTGAGCGAGGCCCGAATGGAGGTGACTTTTGGTGCCGCGTGTTTCGATTGCTGTTTGAGCACTGTGCAGCGCGCCGTACTTGGGCTGCTGACCGCCCTCTGCTGGCCCCTTTGGGGTCTTCTCGGCGTCAGCTCAGTGAGGCTTTTGCGGATGAGCAGGTTGTCAGCTTTGTGCAGCGCTATAGCGGCGGTGTGCCTGTTGCTGGCTTTTCGTCTCACTCCCTGCGCATTGGGGCTGTGTCGACCATGAAGGTGTGTCACGCGTTCGTGTTTGGCTGAAGTGGAAATCAGCGGGCATGATCGATTTGTGTGCTCGTGTTGTGCAGGGTGACGCTGTTGTGCGTGCTTTGTACTCGTAGATGGTGACAGCAGGTGCGACAATTACTCTGTACGTGTGACTCGTTCTCTGTATAGAGTGGTTGCGTAACTGTTACTGCTGCAGCGCAGCATAAATTCACCATTTATGGTGTTTATGCCTAGCAAAGCAGTCCTTTTCAGGGCGGGCTATGCGGGGTGGGTCTTTGCTGAGGTTTTGGATCTGGCAATTGTTCTGCCACTGGGGTGATTTATGCTGGGCTTGCCGCAGGGCACTTTATGTTCCTGTTTTGTCGCTTCGCGACACCCGCCCTTCCCACCCGTTCCTGTTTTGTCTTGTTGTGGCCTGAGGCCTTCGGTTTTCCTTGCTGGATTGGTCCAGCTGCGAATCGTCTACCAATGTAACTGTAACTGTTACTGCTGCAGCGCAGCATAAACACAAATAATCTGCAGACGCATGTTGGTGATGACAATGGCCGCACCTGTGTTCTTGTCCCAGGCGTGTTTGATCTCTGCTGCCTTGCGCGCCCCAATGCCCTTGATGCCCCGCAGCAGCTCCACAGCACCGTTGCTGCTGAGCGCCTCCTTTACATGATCACGGCCCAGCCCTGCCACCAGCAGTGCGGCTGTCTTGGGGCCAACGCCAGGCAGGCAGCCCACTAGGTAGGCCTCTGTGTCTGAGGGGGGCAGCTCGGTGCAGCTGTGCGCACTGACAGCAGCCGCAGCAGAGGGGAGAGAGCAGCAGGGACAACCTGAGGCACGAGGACGGCATGTAAAGCTGTGCCACGAGACAGCACAATGCGCAGGCATACATACATTGCGTGGTGTGTGGCTGTTCTGCACCGGCAGCAGTGTACAAGGACACCCAGCGGGTAAATCTGCGATACCTACCGCCACACAGCAGCCTACACTTGACAACCAACAGCCCTAGCAGAAACAGCTACCACCACACTAAAGCATACACACACGCTGCGTCACCCAAACAAGAGGCCCCAACACAGCGCATACACCACCAACACATAGCAAGATGTAATTCAAAACTAGCAGCACACAGCAGCAGTTATCAATAACAACACCGGCTCGAGTGCAGCCTGCTCACGTGATCTGCCAGCCGTATGTCTCGTGCTGCTCCCAGCTGCCCCGCAGAGCCACCTCAGCACCTGCACGCAGCCGTAAACCCTTGCCCTTAACTGCCAGCAGGCCTAAACCCTGCGCAGATGTGCGGCCCAGCCTGCTGCCCCTGCTGGCCCTGCCGCTGCCCTTGCTGCTGCCTGATGCTGCCGGCAGCGCTGCTGCGCCTGCTGCCACCAGGGCGGGGCCTGCTGACGGGTCAATGGAGCCCTCAAGCACCTGCAGGCAACACGCAGCAGCGGCAGCAGAAGCAGCAGCAGCAGCAGCAGCAGCAGCAGAAGCAGCAGAAGCAGCAGCAGTGTGGCTCTATGATAAGCAAAAGAACAGAGCTGCCACCAGGGCGGGGCCTGCTGAGGGGTCGGTGAAGCCCTCCAGCACCTGCAGGCAACACCCAGCAGCAGCAGCAGCAGCAACAGCAGCGTGGCTCTATGATCCGCCAAATAGTAAACGTTGCTGCGAGGGCAGGGCCTGCTGAGGCGTCGGTGGAGCCCTCAAGCACCTGCAGGCAACAAGCAGCAGCAGCAGCAGCAGCGTGGCTCTATGATCTGCCAGCTAGCAAAGCTGCGACCAGGGCAGGGCCTGCTGAGGGGTCCGTGAAGCCATCGACACCTGCACGCCACACGCCGCAGCAGCAGCAGCAACAGCGTGGCTGTTATGATCACACAGAGAACGAGATACAGCTGCTACAAGGGCAGGGCCTGCTGAGGGTTCAGAAGAGCCATCAAGCACCTGCGGGCAACACGCAGCAGCAGCAGCCATTGGATAAGCATGCCACAAGCTGTGTCGATTAGGATGCACTGCATCCCACATTACCCTTCATAAGCATTCATGCGCACACACGGAGGTAGCATTCGCGCAGTGCCGTCGCGCAGCTAGGTGACACAGTGTGACCTGGCAGGGCGGCTGAGCGTAGGTGTATGCTGGCAAGTCACCTTGAGGCGTGCGATCTGGTAGCCCCCCTCGCCTTCGTACGTGATGCGCGCCACGATGCCCCGCACACTCATGTTGCCTGGCAGCACAGCTGACGGCTGCTGCTGCAACGGCTGCTGGTACTGCGGCTGCTGTTGTATCTGCTGTGCCTGCTGTTGCTGTACTGGCTGCATGTAAGGCTGCTGCTGTACTAGCTGCTGCTGTTGCACCGGCGGCTGTTGGTAGTACTGCTGCTGAGATGGCTGCACTTGTCGCTGTTGCTGTGCTGGCTGCAATGGTGCCTGAACAGCAGGAGGAGCAGCAGCAGCTGCAGCTGCATTTGGCCATCCTGTTGATGGCACTGGGTTCAGGCTGTTTGTGCTACTGGCAGTAGACCTGCGCGGCCGTGGCCTCGTAGGACGCGGCGACACTGGCCTAGTCGCTGCTGCTGCTGCTGTAGGTGAAGTAGCTGGCGTTACATGCGCTTGAGCAGGCATGCCAGGATAGCCCTGTGGTGCCTGCTGCACTTGCTGCTGTGGCGGCATCAACTGCACTTGCTGTTGTACCTGCATCTGCTGCACCTGCTGCTGCACCTCCTGCTGCAGCTGCTGCTGGTGCTGCTGCTGGACTGGACCATTGCCCTGCAACAGCTGCTGCGGCTGCACTTGCGTTTGGCTGGTGTACTGCTGTGGTACGTTGGAAGCCTGATACACTGGCTGATTGTATGTGCTGCTGCTGCTGCTGCCAGCGCTGCTACCCTGCGGCACTGCATATGCCAGTGACCGCCTGGCTCTTTGTTGCGCTGCAAACATTTGATGCGGTGAGGTGAACTGCTGCTGCTGCATTGGCTGAATGGCAGGATTCGCTGCTGTCGCCGCTGGGGTAGCAACAACACCTGGAATGCTACTGCCGGCTTGCTGTGACACAGCTGCATCTGCTGCTGCTGCTGACTGGCTGGCTTCCAGCTCTGCAACACTTGGCACCTGCACTGCTGCTTGCTGGCTGCTGTTTGTTGCTGCAGCTGTATGACTGCTGTACAGCAGACGGAGCTGTGCTGTATGTGCTGCCCTGCTGCTGCAAGGAGCTTTGTGACCTCCTCCACGCCATGTGCCAAGCCCCAGTTGTGAAGGTTGACTGTTGATGGCTAAAGGGTGCTTGAACGCTGACAGCATCAGGGAATGCTTTGCAGTTTTGGCTAGTAACTTCAGTGCTGCACTGTTCAAAGTTGAGAGCAGCAGACATGGACTAAGCATGCATGGGCTGTCGAGGCAGCTTCCAGCCGGCTGCAACAGTATTATATCAACGTTTCAAATGCTTATGACGGATAGATCACTGTGAGATAGCTGCTGCTGCCGCGCTACAGGAGATGGCTGGTCGGCACATGCGTCCAGAGCACATACTATGACACCCAAGCAACTTCAACTGCCCCAAATAACACCTGAAAGGCGCACTTTGCCTGCTGTCGGGGGCGATTCGAAACGTCGCGCCCAATGTTTCAGTGACCACAGGTCAGGCACGAACGTGCATGCTTGAGAAAGCTAATGTTCCCAGTTGCGTAATGAGCTTGCACGTCAGGGCGTCACCGGCACATTGCTCCTGCAGCTGCTGCCTCGGGGCTACCGCACATCTCGCTCTTCAAGGACCTTCACCTGCTATCGCTGCAGCTGGGCCCGATCTTTTGTTTCAGCATACTATTCACTGTTCGTGCGCCAGTGCTACTGTCAGAGCTGCGCTTACTGCTGGAGTGACAGTGGTCACCTGCTCCTCAGGCTGGGCCTGTGTGAAGCTGCAACTGTGGCAACATGTGGATAAGTGCAGCTGTGCTGCTGGGCTTAGCGGTAGTATCTAGCACCTGGCTATACCAGAACGTAGTCCTAGTCCTGAAGCGGCTCCATGCAACCAAGGACATGCCAGACCCAGCAGGTGGTCACTGGATGCTTGGCCACCTGCTGCTGCTGCTCAAGAAGCCAATGACATCCTTCAGGGTGTTTCACGAATGGGCCAAGCAGTACGGACCCGTGTACAGAGTGCGCTTCCTGTGGCGACCGGTGAGCAGCCCAGGACTCTGCTTTGGATAGCAGCAACAGTTGCTGCAGGGGCTGCTGCTGCTGCTACTGCTGCTGCAGCCAGAGACATGCAAGCTGCACCTGCACACGGTGCAGACAGGCATTCCATCACTACAAGCGCTAGAGCACCTAATCATGCTGCTGCTGCTGCTGCTGCTCAGGTGGTGGTTGTGACGGACCCTGACCTGTACCAGCCGCTGCTGCGCTCAGGCCCTGCCAAGCTGCACAAGTACACCGCACCGTACAAGATGTTCGAAGTGTAAGTATCACGCCCAAAATTGCCATGAATGCAGAGCTGACAAAGGGCCGCAGCAAAGCGCCGCAGAATGTACCCGTCGTTCATGTCCTGCGCATGCATATAGAGCAGCGTGAGGCTGGACAGCTCTGTGTGCTGACCTGCTGTGTTGTGCCGGCCTGGACATCTCTAGCAGATGCTAGCTCGCATCCAGCAGCAGCAGCAGCATGGCATACGGAGGGTGCAGAACTGCTGCACCCCAACCGCCAGACCTGTGGTGCATCTCTTTGCAGTCTAATACACGCTGCCTTGAATGTGCGCTGAACATGTCTGCGCCTCCTCGCGCATGCTGCCGCAGGTTTGTGAAGCCACCGCGCAGCAACATGCTGTCCAGCGCTGAGACACCTGTGTGGAAGGCGGCACGGCGCGCAGCAGTGGCTGCCCTCACCATGAGCAACCTGAGGTGCGGGGTTGGGGTTGGGAACAGTAATACAAGCCTTCAGGGCGCTGTTTAGCACGGCATACAGCGCTTCTTATGGTTACAATCACGAGCGCCTTAACTGCTTGTGTCGTCGCAAGGCTGCATTGCCTGGTTGTTGTTTTGCCCTGGCTGCTGCTTCTGTTGTCCTGCAGGCTGTGCCTGCTCACATCACTGTAGCCACGCAGCACCTCGTTGAGTCTATGGCAACTAACTGGCCTTTTTGACGCATTCCTGAGCATTGTTGTGCCTGCGGCTGCTGATGTCGAACCGCAGGTTGTGCTTCCCCCACATCACTGCAGGAACGCAGCGCTTGATTGATTCCCTGGCAGCAGCAGGGCCTGATGCAGTGCAGGACATGGACTTGGTAGCGCAGCAGATCACCATTGACGTCATAGGCATGGCTGCCTTTGACAGGGACTTGCAGGCAACAGTGCGCAAGCCACAACACCAAACCCATCTACACACCACTGGAGCCAGCACCGATAACAGCACAAGTGGTAGCGGTAGCGAGGCCCCAAACAGCAGCAGCAGCAGTGGGAGTGGCAGCGGCAGCGGCAGGGGCATTGCAGGGCGTGGCGGTGAGGTGCTTGAAGTGATGCGTCACTTGGTGGTGGCTATGCAGAGCAGGAACAATCCGCTCAACCGCTGGTTCCGCTGGCGCAAGGTGTGCACAGTTAGTGCTCAGCGGTGCAGCAGTGCTGACAGCTTGCGAAAGCATACTGCATCGTGCAGTAAGGTCAGGCGGGCTGTCTCATTCTGTGCTTAGCCTGTGGGCACAATCACCAGCCTGTAGGCACAGACTGCCTATCCATCCAACATGCGCAATCCACCGCCAATGCAATACGGTATAAACCCAACACGACTGGCAGCACTGGCAGCTTGATGAACATATGGCTAATGTGTCAGATTTTGCTGCTGCTGCTGCTGCTGCTGCTGCTGCTGCCGCCGCTGCTGCTGCAGGCGTACCGCGACCTGATGTACTGGGGTGGCCGCATGAGCGACCTGGTGCTGGACCTGACTGCAGACATGGAGGCCCACCCGCCCCCGCATCACAGCCTGGGCGCACACATGCTGGCCTGCAGGATGCAGGACACAGGTACGCAACGCCCTGCTGCTGCTGCTGCCAGCGCGCTTTGCGAGTGTTATGCTTGCTGTCATGACGCTGAGCAACCATCACAATGAAGAGGGGCCGCACCAGCCGCAGGACAGTTTATGCCGTATCGCAGCAGCCTTTGAACCAAGATCAGCACACTTTGAGCACGTTGTGCCAAACTGAACTCAGTGTCATCACGGTTGTGTTTTCTTGCTGTTGTTGTTTCTTGCAGGGTTGCCTTTGGAGCAGCTGCAGGTCATGACAGAGCTGGGTGTGCTGTGGGGTGCAGGTGCGCAGCAGCACCATCAGCAGCAGCAGCAGCAGCAGCTGCTCTTTGAAGGAACAGCCGCAGTTGCAGCAGTCGTGCTTGCCTCGCAGCAGCAGCGTCAAGCAGTGGGTCTGGTGCATTGCATGGTGTGTGCCAGTTTGCGCATAGATGTGCTTGCTGGTTGCTGCTGTTTGCCTGGCGCCGTACATATACATATGCGTGCTGCTGTTGCTAAACTACCGCAGGCTTTGAGACCACTGCACACACCATCTGCTGGACGCTGCTGCTGGTGGCCAGCCACCCTGCCGTGGAGGCGCGGCTGCTGCAGGAGCTGGCCAGCCTAGGGCTGGCCGCGTCACCCGACAACCCGCAGCCAGCGCAGATGAAGTGGGAGCACCTGGCGCAGGTGCGAGCGCTGCGTCATCTAGGCCACAACCGGGTTAAACGTGTCAGCTGATGCACAACTGCGCGATACAGCTTGACATCATCACGCATCATAAGGCACGCCGCCTCACATGAGCAGCAGCCAGCAACAGGTCAACTCATCTGCATGCACCACTGCCACGTGCTGATCTGGCAGTTCTCTTTCTGCTGCCGCGTGTCTGCCGCATCTCCTGCCATCTGCCTTCACACACACGCAGCTGCGCTACCTGTCCACGGTCATTAACGAGAGCATGCGGCTGTACCCTGTCGTCAGCAGCGGCACCATTCGCATCACACACAAGCCCATGCAGCTGGGCCCCTACAGCCTGCCTGCAGGGCAGCCTGTGCTCATCCCCTTCTTTGCAATCCACCGCAGCCCACGATTGTGGGAGGACCCCGACGCATTCAAACCTGAGCGCTGGCTTGCTGGGGAAGATGCAGCAGCAGCAGCAGCAGCAGAGGTTGGCACTGCAGGCAGTGGGGAAGCAGGTGCAGCAGGTGGACAAGCAGCAGCAGGTGCTGTAGCAGCTGGTGTGGCACCTGAGGCCGACGATGATGATTACGTGGATGTGGCTGCTGACATCAATCATGTCATGAAGGACCAGACACCACAGCTGCAGCAGCAGGGTGTGAAGGACAGCAAACAGCAGCTGGGTTTATCCGATGGAGATGCGCAGCAGCAGCAGCAGCAGCAGCAGACAGCTGCACCTGCAGCAGCAGCAGCCAAGGCTGGCGGGAGTGGCCTGGAGATAAAGGTGTGCCCGGCCACAGCATGCCCTGCACAGTGGCTGCTGCTGTGCAGAAACGCCTTGCTACAGCAGCCCATACCGCATACGCGTGCTGCTGTTGGGCCCGTCTGTGGGCTGCAGGAGCCCAGCACAGTTACTGCGGGTGGTCAGCACCTGCAGTGCAGACGGTGTTGGTTCTCTGCTCTGCTGTGCGTGAACCTTTCTGCCATGGTGCAGTGCGCCACTGCAATGCCGTAGCCATGCGTGTCTACACGCTCATCCTGATGCGCATGGCTCCTGTGCTGGCTGCTGCCTCTTTCTGCCGCCAGGACCCGTCTGTGAGCCGTCGCGGCTTCCTGCCGTTCAGTGAGGGCAGCCGCAACTGTGTGGGCCAGGCGCTGGCCCTGGTGGAGCTAAAAGCGGTGCTGGCACTGCTGCTCGGCAACTTCAGCTTCAGGTGCGGCAAAGCGCCAGCACGTGAACACACTACAGGCTGAGTTGACTGCAAGGATATGTTGATGGCATGGTGGTATGCAGCAGTAGTAGGTGGCATGGTCAGCCGGATGCCTACATGGGCCTTGCCGCGACTCTGCGCAGCTTGTGTCATCTTCAGCGCCCATGCACCTCAGGGAAGCAAACCGTGCGAGCATCTTTTTGATATCTGTGAGTGGATTATATATTGTACTGCTGCTGCTGCTGTTGTGGCTGCAGGTTGACGCCTGATATGTGCGGCTTGTCTGGCGTTGACGAGCAGCTATCTGACATGAGTGCGTGCCTGAATGTCATACTGCTGCCTGCCGTGCGTGCACTGCACCTGCAGGTTGACTCCTGAGATGGGCGGCTTGGCTGACGTTGACGATGACGCGCGGCAGGCCATTGCTTCATCCTTCAGCACCTAACCATCGGCAACCAATACGAAACAGCTTGCTATCATGCTTACGTGCCTGGATGTCACACTGATCCTGCTGCTGCTGCTGTTGTGGCTGCAGGTTGACGCCGGAGATGGGTGGCTTGGCTGGCGTTGACGATGACGCGCGGCAGGCCATCACGCTGCGCCCCGACCACGGCCTCATGATGACGCTGCAGCACAGGAGCCTGGCCTGATGCGATGACAAGCTGTCATTGTTCAAATCAGTTTAAATGTCATACAAATGTAGGCATCGACTGGCGTAGTGCTTGGCCTGATGCCATGCCCCTGTCCGGCGTTGTGAGGCACACCAGTAATCATCATCATCATCATCATCATCATCATCATCATCATCATCATCATCATCATCATCATCATCATCATCATCATCATCATCATGTTACCCATAGCATCAACGCCATTGGCCCACCAGTAACCCCATTTGCATGGGCGCCTGCAGTGCTGGAAACATGCTAGGCCGCTCTGATGTGCGCAAATGCCGACGTTCACACTGTGCATTGTGCATACCGCCTGAAGTATGCAGCATGACAAGGAGATGCATCAGCTGACTCACTGCAGTGATCCGATCGTGATGAGCAGCAACACACTCAATGCCAGGCTGGCAGTAGTTGTTAGCATTGAAGCGCAGACACAACAAGGCTCTCCAGTTTTTAATGTACTCTCAGCAGTGAGGACTTCATGAGCACTACTGTTCAGCTGCGGCAGAATAACTGCTGCAGAGTGGACTCCGTCTAAAGCCGTTCTATGACTTTGCTGCAACAAGAGCCCACAGATGCACTTACAAGAAGCAGGAAGTTCACAATGCGTGCACAAATGCAGCAGACACGCCAGCTTCGAGCAGCAAAGATGCAGCCAGCTGTCCCAAAAGAGTGATTTTAACATATCACTAATATACATTGCTTGAAAGCTTCCACCATGTCATCAACCTGCTTATTGCAGCTTTGGCTGAACCATACGGACGGGTCCTGCACCTAGTCAAATCTGATTTGGTACTCAGCCTTCAGAATTGTTTTGACCCAAACAGCCTCGCAGCATTTCTGCTCTAATCGCGCAGCAGGCACCGTGAAGTGTAACAGCACTGCTTGCAACCTTCGCATCGCCACCTGTCCTGGTCAGGTGATCAGCCACCATGCCATCACCACTCCAACACGCCCATTGCCGCAGCACAGCTTGCTGCGACCAAGCAACTCAACAATAGCTGTTAAGTTCACAATCCCCCGCGCCGAGCTTTGTTCTACACCAGGGACCTAGCACGCAGCTTCTCCCGCACGTCAGACGACAGCGAGCGCAGCGCGTCCAAGCTCGACTCCAGATCGTGTGCGGGCCAGCGTGCCAGCCACACTGCAGCAACCATCACCAGCAGCGCCAGCAGCACTCCTGCAGCCACCACAGCCTCACTGCGCGTCTCGTCAAAGCCTGCGGCACGCTGCAGCCGCTGCCGCACGCGCTGCCGCCGGCTCTGCGGCTGCAGCTGCTGCTGCCACAGCGGCATGTCAAACACCTCATCTGCCGTTGCTGCTGTTGCAACGCTGTCATTATCACTGCCCTCCTCCGGCTGCTGCTCGTCCTGTTGGTGGGCTCGCCGACGGCCCCCGCCACTGCTCTCAGCAGCAGCAGCTGCTGCTGTTGACTGGCGCGTCCTGCGACGCGGTGTGCTGTTTGTATCAGCTGCAGCAGCAGGGCTGCTTGGGGTCGGCAGCTGTGCTGTGGTTGGTTCCCCTGCCATCCATTTCAGCACACCCTCAAGCGGAAACCAGTACTGCGCAGAGAGCAACCGCGGCAGGGACAGCAGCGCTTGACGTAAGATACTGCTTGATATCGTGACGAGTACCATCTATTCTGACGTCTGGCAGCCGCAATAACGCTGCCAACCCGCTGCCAGGGCACCATCTGCAGCTGTAGGCCACGTCCTGCAAGAGCCACCTATGCGGCAGCCTCACCTGCGTGCCGTCATCAAACTTGACCACCAGCTGGTCAGTGTGCTTGCCGTTCCAGCCCTTCACCTCTGCAGAGAAGCTCTCCTGCTGCTCAAAGATTTCGCCAGGCACCTGCACCTTGGTGCCCTGGAGGATGCAAACAGCAGTGAAGCGAGTTGATGCAGCAGGTGCACGTTCCAGTTTTAGGCGAATGCGAGGAATTGGCAAGAACAGAAGGTTGGAAGGATCAGTATATATGCGTCGTTCTGCTGCTGTCGCCTGCATGTTTGAAAGGCCCGCTGCTATTGACATCCTGCCGTGTTCCAAAGCATGCTGCATCAGAAACAAGCTGACGGGGACCAGCAAGCATGGCAAAGCCCACTCAAAGACTTCTGCAGAGTCACCAGTGTCCACTGCTGTTGCATATCACCGACTGTCTTCAAAGGCGGGATGGGCACTGCTGCAATTGCTTGCTGTTGCTGCTTCTGCTCTGAAAACCGTCCTTACGCAGCACTCAACGCCGTGCTGGTCTTCCGACATAACAAAACAGCCTTGCAAGTAGGCATACCTTGTATGGGCAAGGTCCAGGACTGCGCGGAGGCGTCTTGGGCTGCTTGCGAGGGGTTGTCCTCTTGGTTGGTGTGTTCATATCGTTGCCCGCGCTCTGGCCACACCAATGTCAAGGGTAAAGGTTACTTTACGCTAATGTTTTCAATGTGCAGCTTGGTGCGTATACAGCGAGGATCCTGGTTTGCTCAGTTCAAACGTTCAAGCGCCGGTGTGCAGCAAGTCGAATTTCAGCCGAATACAACCATTATTCCTTCAAGATGCAACCCTTTTCAAGCTGCAGTAGGCGAAAGTGTTCTTTTCTTTTGCCTGTGCCTAGACCCGTGTCCGCAGATCAGGGCGCTGGTACATGTTCCGGGTTGAGAGTCCGGCCCAGGGCTGCACGGCATTCACATCCGCCACATGATATGCACGGCAGGGAGCATATTCGGGCACTGCTGCAACCCAGGTCTGCTCTTGTCAGAGAGGTGGAGGACGTGCTGCAGTCATGAGGGCCGCCCTGGAGGGCAACCACAGCTGAATGACACAAGAGTATGTTACAGCGACGTTGACAAGGTTGTGCTCACATTCACAGTGGCACAAACAGTGTAAGGGTGCACGCTGCACCTCCTCAGGTCACAACACACTGCTGGTGGTGGCCAACAAGACCACAACCACACGGGCCAGGTACTGTGCTCCACCATCCAGCACGATCCTCAAAGGACTGCTGCTGCTCTAGAACAAAATTGGTCATCTCCGCCCTGACAGTATAGTTCACAGGTAGCCCTGCTTCCTGTGGGGAAGAAAGAGCAGCAGCAGGCAGCAACATAGCAATGTGTTCAGTTCCTTGTTCAGGTACAGGTAACCCACTTTAAGCAATCACTGCAGCGCTCGCATACACGCAGAGCATGCATCACACCAGGCCTGCCAAGCTTCCATGCGATTCCAGGTTGTGCAATTCCAGGTTGTGCAAAACCTGACCACATAGGCAGCAGCACGCTGCATTCCGCACCTGGCCTGCACACCGATCTGGCCCCAGAAGATGCATGCGAACAGACCTGCAGGCACAACAGCACACAGCACGATGCACGTCAGATCCCCACTACTTGCTTGGACAACCTTGAAAGCAATCCGTGAGCCAGAACATTGCATGTGGTGAAGCAGGGGCTGCCTGCCATATGCGATTGTACTGCAAGGATGCAGCTGCACTGAATGTGACTGGACAACAGCCCGGCAGCGGCTTTTGTAAATCCTGTCGCTGCCAGTGCTGCTGAACTACGCTTAGCCACACAAGCCCGCCACTCACCCATGTGCCAGGTCAGGAGGTACAGCCTGCACAGCAGTTCAGCAAATAAAGCAGCAACATCAGCACAAGGCACCAACACCAGCTCAACGTTGCCAGACAGGCATGCTGCAGGGACGCCCAGCTGCCGTATGCAACACATGCCACCTCGGAGCATCTAGCTATACAGTTGGTCAGTAACGGCTGCGCTGCACGTTGCTGTGGCAGTGAATAGAACAGTGGCATCAGCGCCGCGCCTGCCAGCCTCACCAGAAGGGGTCATCGATGGATGGGCCCTGTGGGAACTTTGCCAGCTCCTCGCCAATGCTGGCAGTGAACAGTCCAAACAGGCTCTGGCCACCGAAGGCGCTGACGGGGATGTTGCTGGGGATGGTCCAGCTGCAGGCAGGATGATGCAGCGCAGACAGCAGCAGGAACAGGCGGCATCAGCTGCTGCTGCGCAAGACAGATGCGCGATGATGTGTCACCACAGCCATGCACCAGGCGTTGCGGATTGCACACTGCAGCTGGACTGAGCGCGCAGCTAGACCCTGATAGCAGTGACCACACATGCACAATGCCTTGACATGGTATACATCACCCACTGCTGTTCCTGCAGCTGCTATCATTGGATTCGCTGCTGGTGTACTACAACGCTAGCTGCTGCCTGCCAGTAACCGCACCCAGCTCTTGGTCTGCTTTGCAAACACAGCCTCACTGAAACAGTCAGCTACGATCCTGCAAACTACTAATTTGCATGCGCCACGCAGACAAGCAACCTGAGCAACCCAAGCTGCACAGATCTGCATGTCGCTGCTGGTCAAGCACCACTGCGTGCCACTCACCCCAGGAAGCCCAGCACGGGCACCAGGGGGTCCTTCTTGATCCAGTCGCTAGGGTAGGGGGTGCCGCTGCATGATCAAGCAAACAACAGCACACACACATCCAGTCAGATGTGGCTCCATGCAGGAGCTGGGCTGCAGCGGTGCTGAGGTGTGGGCCACTGCTGCCACCGCAAAAGCAGGAGCTGTAGAGCTTCTCATGAAGTGCTATGGCCCATGAGAAGCTATAATAGACAGCTGCACGCGTTTTGATGCTGATCCCATGCTCAGCTGCATCTGATCTGTTGGTGGAAGTGTCCTGCTGCTGTTGCTGCTGACAAGGGTACTCACGCCCTCACGACCACTGCGCGGCGAGAAGCAGGGGCGGCGCGCACTGCAGACCCTGCAAGAACCAACGAGCTGCTGTGAGACGCACAGCAAGCGGCTCCAGCAGACTAGCATGGTCTCCTATGATCGGCTGGTCAAGGGTGCCACAGCCACGATCGGCTGCAGGCAAAGCCAGAAAATACTACTGTTTGGTCTATGCTACGCACTTGTGGCCTTGCGTGCCAGGCAGGGGTTGGCTGTGCGTGCTGCGAGCATTGTGGCCTGCTGGATTAGCTGCCGCTGATGTGGTTGCTAGATCACCGTGGTGGACGCCGGCAACATCCCAATGGCAGCTGCGAGCCAGCTAATCCACCCATCGGCAGGAGATCCCCAGAAACCCTTCGACCCCTGAACCCTCCCCTGTCTTCGTCGCCCTGCACGCAGCAAGCCCCCAACAATAACCTATAAAACACGTTTATTTAATGTTAACCGTTGGTCGCTATGAGATTCGTGTCTCCGACATTGCGCATGTACTGCCTGCTCAACATCGCACTGGCTGGAGCCAGGCGTCGCGCCAACACAGAAATAAGCGTAACATGGTACCAGAACAGCCACTCTCGTAAAGTTTCTGCGACTATGTCCCAGTAGCCGCCCTGCCAAAACATTATTGGCTAGCCTGGCCTGACTCAGGCTCAGACTCAGTGAGCCAGTAGCCACTAGCAAAAAGTGCCTACTGGGGCTGCCGTGCCAGCTCCAGCTTCACGAATTTATCACTAGTATCCCACAGCGGCGAAGCACAGCCCCAGCGCTGGTGCAGGCGGTGCAGTGGCCTGCCTGTCCATGCTGGCTGCTAACACCACCAACGCCTGCAACCCAGCTGGACTGCTTTCACCTGTACCATCACCACCATTCGTTGCTGTTGTTGCTGCTGCTGCTGCCCCTGATTCAGATCTGTCATCAGCGGCAGCCATTGCAGCTGGACCCGTGCCACAGTTGCTTGCAGCCTGGCCCTGCTGCAGCAGCAGTGCCTCCCTGACTGCAGTTGCAACAAGCACGCGCACCATGCGCCTCAAGAAGCGGTCCCCTGCCAGCTCAATGCACAGGCACGCCACACCATGCTGCTGCTGCTGCTGCTGGCCTTCTTGATCTGCTGCACCAGCTGTTGCCGCTTCAACATGTTGCTGCCTTGCCTGCTCTTGTTCTTGGCCAGCTGTTGTGGCAGGTAGGTGCACCAAGCTAGCGCGTGCTATGTGCAGCATGCAATCGCAGTCCTTGCCGCGTGGCGTGTCACGTGCGTAGGCGTAATAGCTCAGCCGTTGACCCTGCAGCTGCTGCAGCAGTGCATTGACCACAGCAGGATCCACGTAACCCTCCTGCAGCGCTGACAACAGCTGCTGCTGCTGCTGGGTATCTTGCTGTGGCTGGTTGCTGGCTGCGGCCTGCTGAGTCGGGTGTTGCAGTGCTGCTGCCAACTCATCTGTAAACCTCGGAAGCATCACATCTGACTCATGCTGCTGCTGCTGCTGCTGCTGCCTGAGCGGCAGCAGGTACACGTACCGCCTCCACTCAGCGCTAAAGGTGGCATGGAACTCTCGGTCAACAGCAGCAACATCCCACACACGCGCTTGGCAACTTGCCGGCAGCACCTCACTGCTGCTGCTGCTGCTGCTGTGCAGTGGCTGCTTGGTCGGTAAGGCTGCTTGCAGCTGCTGGTTGATGGCTGTTTGGAGCTCGCCAGGCCCCAAGTGCTGCTGCCAGGTGTAGAAGGAGATCACCTGCAGCATTGAGGAGGGGAGGCCGGAAGAGGTCAGCATGTGTGCTTGTGAGTGTGTGCAAAGGATGTGTAAAGGGCAGTGTGTGTAGGAAGAATGTGCCAAGCAACAGCATGCGGAGTGCTTGTGATTGTGCGCAAAGATGTGTGAAGGACACGGCACCCCGTGCAGCACAGGCAGAGGTGACGTGCTGGCTTGCATATGCATTGGCGGACAAAGCTCACAAAGCTGTAGTCGCACAGAAGCAGGGCTGCAAGGGGTCTGAGTCTTGCCTCGTACCTGTCCCACTGCAGTCACGCCAGCATCTGTGCGGCCTCCACAGTTGATGCTCGGCAGCTGCAGCTCACCAGCCGCTGCTGCTGCTGCTGCAGCAGCAGCTACACCCTGGACCACAGGTGCAACGCCATGACTGTTACCAGCACCACTGCCTGCAAGAGCCACCTGCTGCTGCTGCTGCTGCTGCTCCTGCAAACCTTCCCTGGCTGCGCCTGCTTGACCTGCACATCCACTGACTGCTGCTGCCGCCGCCGCAGCCGCTGCTGTGGCAGTTGAGGCTCGTTTGTTTGCCCGTCTCTCTGCCTTTGCAGCCTTGCGTTTTGCCCTGCTGCTGCTCTCCTTGAAGCCTGGCGGGGTGTCTGCCAGGCCAGCTGCAGCAATGGCAGAAGCCAGACTACCATCGACTGTCTGCTTGCCTGGCTGGCGCATCCAGCCTGCAAAGCTGCTGCCTAGGTACGACACATGCACCTGCAGCAGAAACAGCAGACAACACCTTCTCAAAGTATATCGAAGAGGCTTGATGCACTTTTGTCCTGAGTACATGTGCCTATCCAGCTGCCCAGCATGGTCTGCACAAAGGCCTTTACCAAGGGGTTTCACGGAACATGCCTGCGCTGCAAAATCAAAGAAAAGCCTGATGCTGGTGTGTCTGCGGAGCTGGTGTGTCAGCAGAGCAAGGTGCAGCTAGCAGCTACCTTGAACGTTCTGCGCTGCAGTTGCTGCGCTTGTTGCACATTGCCAGCTGGCGGCTCCTCCTGTGCTGGCTGGGCCGTGGCAATTGCTGGCAAGCCCTCTTGTCGCTGCTGCTCCTGCTGCTGGTGCTGCTGCTCAAGTTGGCAGATTGCTGCACTCTCATGTGTTGCTGCAGGTGCTGCTCCTGCTGGTGCCAGGCCTATATCTGCCAGTGTTGCCCTGCCAGCAACGAGCTCAATGTAGAACTGCTCAACTGCCTGCAAGCTCCACCAAAATTGGGGCAACGGCACAGTGCAGTGCGTTACGATTGCTTGGGAGTTCTATTCAGAACACATTGTCCTGACTTGCATGCGCAGCAAGGGTAGGCAGCCATGGCAAAGCAGAGTGATGGCTGGTCAGCTGGCCTGCAGGCTGCTTGCTCTGTAAGCTAGGCTCACCCTCCAGTTTCTGCCAGCTGCCAAATGATGGGACACTGCTGCATGCGGTGACCAGCTATGTGGTGACCAGTCGTGTGCTGATGCTGCAGCTGCAGCTTCAGTTGAAGTTGGCTGATTGCACTGCATGCTGGCTCTGGCAGCAGCTGCTGCGGTACGCCTGGCGAAGTAGGGGCCCTGCCCTAAGGCTGCTGGGCGTGCTCGGCTGACCTTGAGTCGATCTGCGGCTTGGATATGATGTATATTACGGTTTGGTAGCAAGAGTTGCATGACGACATGTGACAGGCCATGCACAGGCTGTGTTCTGTGTGTTGCAGCTGCAGAGCTCAATGGGCAGTATACGGAGCACCACACGCCGCCCTGCTGTTGCTACGTTCGGCCATACGTATGCCGCTCCTTGCAGCAGCTGCAGCGTGGCTGTTCGCGTTCCGCAGGGAAGATAAAGAGACGGCAGAACAGCCCTGCTTGCTGGGGATGACTTGCACTACTTTTCAAAGCACGCAACGTGTGTCGGTGATATCTAATCCGCCGGATTTTACCTAGGACTTCCTCTGCATCGACGCACGTTGTTGTGTATGTCGGGATCGCTGCGCCAGGCTTCAGCTTCAGCGTACTGCAGCAGTAGCTATCTGCTGCGAGTACTGCAGCAGAGCAGTCCAACATGGCAGCTGGGATGCAAGCTAGGATGGATCCTGCCAGCAGCTTCACTTGCAGGGCAGCAGCAGCAACACCAAGGGCTTGGGTGGCAGCAGGCGTACAGCGGTACAGCTGGCCAGCAGCAGCAGCAGCAGGCTACGAGTCTCAAGTCTGCACTGCGGCAGTTGTACAAGCGGGTGCATCCAGACCTGTTCACTGAATACCCAGCTGAGCAGGTGAGCAATGGCAGATTGGCCTTACCTCTCATGTACATGTGCCATCCCTGCTTGCAAGCCAACTCCGGCAGCGGCTAACAGCAATGCATGCCCAGTGCAAAACATGTGTCGTAAGTGCGTTGTATTGCTGCACTCTGCTGCTGCTGCTGCTGCTGTCAATACAGGCGGAGAATGAGCGCTCCTTCAAGCTGCTGCAGGTGAGCTGCCTGCACTGCAGGCAGTACACAATTGACGCAACAGTTGCATGGGAAGCGGGTTGGGTGGCGGAAGTTCTGGCAGTGGGCTCGGTGGTAGGCTGGTGGCACACGGTGGTGGGAATCATGGCGGTGGGCTGGGTGGCGGGCCAGGGGAGGGGCTGGGGACGCAACAGCAACATGTTGTAACATTGCAGCAGCAGCACCGCACCTCAGGAGGAACACCAGGACTTGTGCTATGGCACTGTTGAACGCAGAGGCAGTTCAAGCAGCTGCTGCTGTGCGTCTATAGCCATGTCACTGAGCATCCGCGCAATTGCAGCACATTCACCAGCGCACCTTCATCTCCTGAACAGGAGTACGTGTACCCTCCACAGGCCTGCTGCTGCCCCAGCTGATCATGTCGTGGTGTTGAAGTGTCTTAGTGTGTTGCAACACAGCAACAACACAAGTTTCTCACCATGCGTAATCTGGTCCAGCAGGGTCCCATAATGCACATGTCTATTTGCACTGCAGGACTACCTGCACCAGGCGCGCAGCCCCAGCCAGGGACCAGCCAGCCGCATCGCATACCACTTCAGGTTCTACCTGCTGCCACAACTGCCAGGTGGGCACCTGCAGACCAGCTGTGATGCTGCAGAATGCCACAGGCCTGTAGATCCTTGGTTAAAAAAGGCAACAACACATATGAGGATGTGATGGGGGCGTTGGGTGTTGCGGGCAAGGCTGGCAGAATCAGCCCTTCAATTAGTTCAGCCTGGTCTCTGCAAGTCAAGGCCTGATACCACACAATAAAAACAACAGCAGCAGCATGACATACAAATGGCCCTCAACACCCTTACACTCAACCCTTGCAGGCGTCTCTGTCGATGAGGAGCCAGATGACGCATCAGGCGTGTCATCACCAGCAGGTGATGACGCACCGTCAGGCCCCACCTTCCAGCGCGTGCAGCTGTCCCTGCCGCCCCCACAGCCTAAGCTAGACAGCTCCAGCCAAGGCCTCTCAGCAGCAGCAGTGAAGGCGTTAAGCAAGCTGCTAAGCCAGTGCGGCCTGCCGCCAATTGCTACTGGGGAGGGAGAACAGCCGGGTGATGCTAGCGGCAAGCTGAGCACGTTCCTGCCTGAGGCAGCAGAGGTGAGAGGCAGCAGCAGAAGGAGGGTGGGGCGGGTGTGTGCCAGCAGAATGACGATGTTTCAGGTGCGGAGCGCTGCAGCAATGCAACAGCTGCTGCTCTCGTGATGGAAGTAAGTATCAGCAGTACTTGTGTGGGCTGGCTGCGGCCATGGGGGGTGAGGCAGGCACGCCAGTGGCTTGAATATTTTGTTGTATAGAGGCCCATCCGCGTGACATGCGGCAGCACACAAAGACGGACAATTATCTGCTGTCATTTTCTCACACTCGATCCCCATGGGTCCAGCGTGCAAGATGACGTACTGCCAAGCCCACAATGCCACCCGGGTCTGCTGCTGCATGTGCTGCTGCCTGGCAGGTGGTGCGTCAGCATGAGTCAGGCGCGGCACTGGATGAGGTCCGCGTGGCCAACATGCGCGCAGCAATGCGCATCGCACACCAGGTACGCGCAAACGCAGCACACTCTGCAGCTGCAGCACACATCTGGCTCTACACCGCACCTTGAGCACTCTCGGCCCTGGGTTGGGTATGATTTTGTCTGGCGTTTTGGATGGCCACCTGTAAGCTCCTTGCCACTTATTAATGTGGCAGCCTGCCAGACAATGTCACGGCTGAGCTGCTGCTGTGCGTGCGTGCAGGTAGTGGCTGGCTTTCAGCCTGGTGCGTTCAGTGGGCCGCAGCAGGTGGCGCTGCTGCAGGTGAGGTGCAGCTCCGCTAACCCTTCGTCATCAGCATCAGCACTGCACAGCCGTGTGTGACAGCTGCACCTGCGAGGCTCCTGCCTGCTATGTATCTGTTGTGTAAACCTTGTGGCACTGGTGATGCTACTCCAGCAGCTACTGCACTTTCTGTTTGCAACACGTGTCTGCCGTCTCTGCCGTCAATCCCTCGCTCCACAACACGCCTGCCACACAGCCAAATCACGGCTATCCCTCAGCACCCACGTACATTGCAAACCCTGCACGCTGCTGCTGCTGCTGCCCCTGCTGCCCCTGCAGCGATTAGCAGACGCGCTCAACCTGCTGTCAGCAGAGTTTGAATCTGAGGGTGCCACCTTGGACCTAGCAGGCCTGCACATCCTCATCTGCTGCAAGACAGCACTCGACAGCTTAGGCACGCTCTGCCTGCACAGCGATGACTCAGCAGAAGACTGGGCAGACTTTCTAGGCGGCGTAGATGTAGAGTATGCACGCGACAAACGCGATGCTGCTGCTGCACTGAGGCAGCTTGAGGGGGCAGTTGCGGCTGCGCTGGGAGTGCGTATGCTGTTCACTGCTGCGCATTACATCATGACGCATGAGTACAGGATGTTTCTTGAGAGGTTGGCAGCGCATGCAGCTCAGCATGGACCAGTGCAGCCCCTCAGTGCAGCCAGCACAACAGCTGCAGGCAACACCAGCAGCAGCAGCAGCAGTGGGTCCAGCAGCAGCTCATCGTCTAACAGCAAGTCACTCAGTGATGTGCCGGTGTACGTAGGGCCGCCAAGACAGCACCAGCAGTACGCCCGAAGCAGCGATCAGCAGCAGCAGGCTGTGCATGAGCTAGTCGGGTACATAATGGTGCACATGGATGACGCATCCGCTGATGTGTACCGCACAATACAGGTGAGGCTGGGGTGACGCAGGCTGCGCGCTGCAACTTGACATAGCAATGGCACTAGGCAGAGTGCAAATGTGCACAAGCAGATGCAAGCTAATGGCAAATGAACTGGCTGGGCACTGAACCTCAAAACACGCAGGACAGCTACTCTGTGCCCTTCCCTTCTATGGTTTGGCTGTATCCGCCAAACGTTCTCACGTTTTTGCCTGGTGTGCACCTTGCTGATCGCTTGCTGCGCAGGCACATGCTGCAGCAGCAGGCGACATCCTGTCAAAGCGGCAGCAGCTGCAGCAGGAGCTCTCTGAGCTCACAGCTTCAGTGCGCAACAGGCTGCAGCTGCGGCGGCTGTACAAAGACGACATTGTGTCGGCAGCAGACTATAAGGCGGCCTGCAAGCGGCTGCTGCAGCACCGGGAGCACCTGCTGCGCTGCAACATCGAGGGGCTCAGCATACGCGTGTCTGACAAGAACAGGGTGGCGCCTGATGGCTCACTCGTTGACATTGCTTGGGACTTTGAGCTGTAGGTGGCTGCAGCCTGTAGCCTACAGCACCTTGACGGTGTGGCAACGGAGGCATAGCTTCGGTTGCAAGGGTGTCCTGGCTTCAGCTCATGCATCCGGATCGGGATCTCGAGGTTGCGGCTTTCAGGCAGCATCCTGGCACCATGGTGTACTCACATGCTTGCTGTCAACAGCTCTAGGGCATTCGCATAGCCAGCCATATGTCAGGTGATCTTGCAGGCCAGGTTACTAACAATGAGTGCTGCTGCTCACAGTGCAACAGCAGCAATGTGTGCCATGCAGCCACCTTGGCTGCACCGGGTGGCACTTTGGGTGAACGTTGTAAACAATGTAGCGGAACGTTGTGTACAGCTGTACCTTGGAGAGACACTGCTAGTAGTTACATTGTAATCACTGATGATACCAGGACCCTGACTGAGTACACATCATGTACTGGCAGTACTCTCGTTGACCATCCCTCTGACGGTTGGGCGTATGCCAAGGTTCAACATAGGCCACGCCAAACAAAGCATAGGCCAGGACCTATGCGGACTGTGCCGCACGCTAGCAGCGTGCGTACTGACCGGCGGCCGCAGTTCCACTGCAGCAGGGTACCCTACCAACGAAAGGGTACCTTTATCTGGCAGATTTGCTCAGATAAGCGCATTTACCCGCTGACAATGGGTTTATCCTGGACTTACAGTGGATTATCTCTGCAATTTGTTTATCTCAGGGTATCTCAGAGTATAATACAGTTATCCAGAGACAACTCACTGATGCCTGAATGCTGCCAGCACAAAGTTCACAGTGTGGACAGCAGCAGCACTGTGCTGTGATAGACAGCAGTGTAAATGGGTAGTACAGGATGACTGAGTCATGCCAGTGACTGGAGACTCCGGGGTGTCGAGGGCCCTGTAGTCGCGGCACAAGTGGCTACCAACACAATGGAGGAGGCAACAAGTCCCTGACCTGACGCGTGTACATGTACATAGTGACATTCACTGTCAGGCTGGCGTGAGCAGCTACGTTGGTGACAGCCAGATTATCACCGACCGTGTCTGACTCGGACACTGCGGCGGCGGCAGCTGTCCACCGGGGCCGCTGGCAGCCTGCCTCTGAGAGGTTGACCGCCTAGTATTGGCCCTGGAATCGTCGCCCTCACTGCAAGCACCATTTGAAGATATGACGAATGATATCACGCAAAGCATCTTCAGCTGTGCTGAGATTTCACACTGCTGCGGCAGCTGTGCGCTGACTGCTAACAGCAATTCAAGTTAAGGACCGCCGGATGCCTTAGCTGCTGCTGCAACTAGACTTCCATACCAAAGAACAGAACATGTTAGTGCCGTGCCACGAATGCGTAATCTGGGGGCCCCAGACTGGGGCACACGTTTTGACAAATGTCAGTGACAGTAACGGGACCACTCAAACTAACCTCAGCACACGCGGCGTATGCTACGCATGCTTCAGCAGCATGTACACATTATGCTATGTAATGTAGAACCATATGCTGGCGATTTGGCACGATGACAGGTTCAACAGAACTGTTTGAGGTCGCTAAGGGGCTTCTGCCTCACGCACAGGCTACACGGCCGTTGATCCATCGAGAAATAGTTATCAATGGTTTTGAATAAGCATGTGGGACATTGTACTGCATGATCGCCCCTGGTGGACGGCGAGATCATGGACTTGACTTGGTGTGAAGCAGCAGGAGCTGGTGTGGGCGATCTGGAGCACGTCTGTCCAGGCAAACGTTATGCGTCAGTCACAAGAACCGGGTACATAGATGGGGCGCTGTGTTCTATAGCTCTGCAGCAACAAACACCGCTTGCCTCAGCTACAGGCAGCTGTGAACAGCAGCACCTGCACAGTGGCGCTGCAGGGCAGCAGCTGTTGCCTGAAGATCTGCACTGAACAGCAACAATGCCTTCATCGAATTGCGCGTGCTACCTGTGACCTTGCAGATCGGCCGCAACGATGGGCAGCTAAATGAGTCAACCAAGGGGTGCAGCAATGCCTGCCTACCACTGAGGTGACTGAGAGTGTGCGCCAGCAGTCATGTCATTCGCATCAAACGGCAGCTGTGCAAGTAGCAGCACTGGCAGCAGCAGCACTAGCAGGCAGCAGCAGCAGAACACTTGGTACCAGCAGCCACTCACACATGTCATAGCAAGGCGCTGGTGTTGGTGCACTGGCGCTGCAGCAACAGAGTCGCATCATCCGCAGCTGCAGTGACCCAGTGCATTGCTAGCACAATGTAGCAGCAAGTTGCACACACAGCTCCTGCGTATTCCGCATATCAGGTAGATGTTGCCCTGCTGCAGCTCAACTGGGCCCATATGCCCTCAAATCAATTGCAGGTGCCAAGCTTGATCTGCACAGCTACGCACTGGACCCCTATCCACCTCTGAAGATCAAATAGGTAAGCGGCTGCTGCAAACGATTTGCTGGCTCCCAGTCCCACTTGCTTCCCTAGCGTAACTGAGCGTGTGCACCAGCAGTCATTTGCATCAGAGCGGCAGCGGTGCAAATAGCAGGCAACCGCACTAGCAGCAGCAGCACTAGCAGGCATCATCTGCAGAGCGCTGAATACCAGCAACCAACCACACATGCTGCTAGTGTTTGTGCAGTGGTGCCACAACATCTGTAGCCGCAGTGACCCAGTGCATTGCTAGCACAAAGTAGCAGCATGTGGCACACACAGCTCCTTTGGGTCTACATATCAGCTGAATGTTGTCCTGCTGCAGCTCAACTGGGCCCAAGTGTTTTTGAATGTACTGCAGGTGCCAAGCTTGTCGGCGCAGTGACGCAGATACGCCCAACACATGCGTAGCGAGTAAGCCTCTGCATTCTGCGTAGGTTCTGCAATTGTGCATAGGTTTCTGCGGACAGAGCATTGCTGCATCGATGGTCTTGCCGTTTTTGTCACTGCCAGACGCATTTCCTGCTGCTGACTTCGCCTGTACGGTCTGCTATCCTGCTATCCTGTTTGCCGCCGCAGCTTGGGTGCGCATTTTGTGGGCGTGGGCAACATGGCACCAAGAAGGCAGACGTGGAGGGAGCAGCAAAGACGGTGTTCTGGCGCAAAGACAAGGCCGCAACTTCAAGACAAAAATGGGGTGTAGAGAAGGCGGTGGTGGTGGTGCCGGTGCCTCAAAGCAGGGTTCTTCAACCTGCGCATGGCGCACCGGCTGCTGGGCAGGAACGGTGTGTGCTGGTGTGTGGGTGCGGGGGGTTTTGGCAATGGGACTGCGATGGCCAGCGATCAATTGGTTGCACGAGGTCGGAGGGTGGTTTGCTGTTTTGGGATTTGGAGCGTCTGATGGCGCTGTCCTGACAACTTTCACAGCGCAGCACAACTGTCACTGTGGCACGCATGCATGGCTGCTGTTGTGGACATTTGATGCAGCTCCAGCCTGCATGATTGAGCATCACTGCTTCCTGTGCGCTCGTCAGGGCTGCACTGTATGGTATTGCAGATGTATGTTGCATCTGTTGCATTGTGCCTTTGAGCACTGCTCAGGGTGCACATGCTGCAGCTGTTCACTTGTGTGCAGGGAACACAGTAACATTCCAGTGATTCCCAATGAACTGAGATCAGGCATGAAGCCTGCATGACCATACAGACACCGTACCAGCAGGAGCCCGCCACTCCGCAGACTCGGTTATCCAGTGCGTACCGCCGGGTAATCGCTGATATCAAGGGACGATACAAAGAGGTTATGCTTGGGTTATCCTGCTATAAAGATAAACGCCAGTGCAGATCATCTAAAAGCGTCACACTTACCCGAGGATTATCTCAGTACTGCAGGCGGATTATCTCCCCTGCTTCTACCAGAGATTATCCTGCGATCCCACTGCCAGTTTGGCAGATAAAGGTACCCTTTCGTTGGTAGGGGTATGGCACAGGATTGGCTCGCCGCACCAAATGAGCGCAGCAGCAGGGCAGAGCTGCAGCAGAGATCAGCCTGACAATGCTCTCAGCGTTGCTCAACACATATGAACCACGTCTGCCTGGAACAGCAAACTTTCAGGTATCTACCCTCCACTCCGCCTGGTGCCCACAAGTCAAGAGCGCACGACAGGTATGCCCATGCAAAATGTTGCAGCTGTACAGCTGCAGGGTTTGGCCTGCATGCACCCCCATACATCGCATGCATCGCCACATAACAGCTGCGGGATCAATCACAACACCCATGGCAAATAGACACGCCAGTACAGCGATTGGTATTCAATACACCAATGCTGTGTCCCGAATGCGAGTGTTGCGTGGTCTCATCGTCAGCTTGGCGTTGAATGCTTGACACATTGGCAGACGCCATCTGCGTTGAACGCAGCTGTAGACAGGTACCAGAACATATCCCAACCGCTCACAGCAATCATCACAGCACGACACTCCTCGCACAGCAATTATCAGCAAGGCAATGTGCCGCCGAAAATCGGCCTACTGCAATGTGCCGCTGATAAACTGTGGCCTTCCGCCGGTTGATCGCTGGCCTGGCCAGCAGTGCCCTGCGTGTGCCCTGCAGTGCCCTGCGTGTGCCTTGCAGTGCCCTGCAGTGCCCTGCGTGTGCCCTGCGTGTGCCCTGCAGTGCCCTGCGTGTGCCCTGCGTATGCCCTGCAGTGCCCTGCGTGTGCCTTGCAGTGCCCTGCAGTGCCCTGCGTGTGCCCTGCAGTGCCCTGCGTGTGCCCTGCAGTGCCCTGCGTGTGCCCTGCAGTGCCCTGCGTGTGCCCTGCAGTGCCCTGCAGTGCCCTGCGTGTGCCCTGCAGTGCCCTGCGTGTGCCCTGCAGTGCCCTGCGTGTGCCCTGCAGTGCCCTGCGTGTGGCTGCGCTGTCTCTATGGAAGCTGCTGCCAGTGTGCCGGCATCTTTGTCTGATGCGACAGCAAGGTGCCATGAAGTGAAGAGCGGTTGCATGGCATGGCTGTGTACGGATGTATGGGACGTCCCAGTCGACTGGTGGATGCGCAGCCATTGCCTGGCGTGCTGCCTGCTTCAGCTGTGTGGGATGTCTGACCAGCGGTATCCAGGTACGCCACGCCACACACAGAATGCAATCCAGCTGTGGTAGGCTCCTGCAGGAGAACAACCGCAGGTTCG
The DNA here is from genome assembly GCA_902809745.2 of Tetradesmus lagerheimii. Classification (NCBI taxonomy): domain Eukaryota; kingdom Viridiplantae; phylum Chlorophyta; class Chlorophyceae; order Sphaeropleales; family Scenedesmaceae; genus Tetradesmus; species Tetradesmus lagerheimii. The sequence goes on from CADDIJ020000829.1 coordinate 29,444, forward strand.
GCAACACGTGTGTGAGCTGTGAGAGCTCATGCATTCGTACAGTGCGCAGACACAGACTTGTATTGGTCATGATTGTTGCCATCACCGTGATGATGAGCTTGAAGCTCAGCTTTGCCCAGCGGTGCAGTGTAACTCCAGGCAGTGCACTAGGCTTATTCTATGAATTGTTCTGCCATAAACCTGAGGCCACACACTACCGCCACGCGTTTTGCATGGTGCCCAACGCATGCAGTGGCAGCGCAACCATTGATGTTCTGTAGTAAGTCTGTGCCGCTGTACCGCGTTCCATGCCTGCTGTGCTGGAGGGATTCTGCTGGGTTCCCTGCTGCAGCCATGTCAGCATCCACAAAACTGCAAACACAGGGTAGCTTCAGGTTGTTTGCATCGCTGTCAAGACAGAATAGCTAATGCGTCAGCGGTGCCCGCAAGACATATCTGCAACGGTGCTGCCCTCAAGAGGAGGGCCTGTTTGCTGCCCTCAAGAAGAGGACCTGTTAGCCGGAGGCGCGCTGCTCACCTGGCACGAAGGTGAGGAGGCCGACAACCGTGAAGCCAATTTCCTGCAGGTGGCAGTTTGGGGAGCAGCAGAAGTACGTTTGCCTTCGAACTGCGTGATCATCTCATCAGCAGGCCTGCTATGGTATGGCTGTACTCAAAACTTCAAGTTGCGCAGTGCTGCGCTGTGGCTGCTGTCGGCAGTGGTTGGTACTTCCACCAACATTGCTGCAACACCTGAAGCGACACAGGGTGCGAGGTTACATGGTGTGGCAACAGAACCATATACTCACCGCTTGCTCTTTGCCGAAGAGCATCTGTGTGAAGTGCATCCAGGCCAGCACCAGCGCAGCAAGGCCAAACACCATCAGGAATACTGCCAAGCCAATTGCCCCGTACGGCACCTCTTCTGGGGGGAGGTCAAATCGTGCATCATGCTGAAGGGACTGTGCACAGCCGCAGGGGTAGGTCCCGTGCGTTGATCACAGACAGCAGGAGCAGTTGTGAAGGATGAAACTTGGTTGCAGGAGGGTGTGAAGCTTGAATTACACAGTGGCATGTAGTGAGGGAGCTGCATGCCGTGTGGTACAGACAGCCGATTTCAGGTTGCTAGCACAATCACGTATGTGTCTTGACTCGGCATTGAGTTGCTGTGATGGCACAAACAGCTGCTGGCCGAGCGCAACTCATTCCTGCTAGTAGTCTGCACAGACTAGGTAATACATGTGTGTGCTGACTCAGTAGGACAGCCAGCAAAGGCGCAAGTGCACCAAAGTCGGCGCTCACCTGTTCATTTTCCTCCTGCAAGAGTGTATAGCCCAACCTGTTGCGTACACTGGGGTGCATCTGAGCTCTGTGTAAAAGAATGCAGCAGGAGTATTAGCCCACAGCAAGCAGGCTGTGCTGACGTTGACTGCAAGGTGCCTGCACAAGATTTGATGATATCCGAATCAGATATGTGTCCCTGCTCTAGGCAATGAGGCTGATCAAGACTCTCTGTGTGGTGACAGACACTTGAACACCTGAGGTGCAGGCCGAGGGTCCTATGTGTCCGATCTAGCAGCAGCAAATCGCGTCTTCAAAAGGCCGCTGCCAAATAGCCCACTTGAATAATTCATAAATTGGTCTCTCAGCGACGTCCGGAACCATGTCCTTCGCACTGGCACAGCAGGCTGGCTCACGCGCCCTGTCTGGCGCATTCCGCCCATCCAGGCCGCACGCACGTACTATTGTCTGCAACAGCGTGAATGCTGATGCTGAGGCAGTCAACCGTAGGAGTGCACTGACGGCAGGCCTTGTGGCGATGGGAGCTCTGGTCGCTGCGCCTGTACCCAAGGCTTGGGCGTTGATGTGAGTGCGCTTCACAAGCTTCCTACTGTTATAAAGCCTACCAGATGCGCAGCACGTTGACGCTGCACTGTGAAGAACACATGCCCTGCTGTCACTGCTGCTCACTGCTGGTGCTGCTGTGTTGGTGCTGTCCTGCACCATCGCTGTTGTTGCTGCTGCTTCCGCAGCCCAGACGAGGAGGACGAGGAGCTCCTGGAGCGTGCTAAGGCCAACCGCAAGCAGCGCCTGGCAGCACAGAAGGAGACCACACGCGACTTCCTGAGGGAGGAAGGCGTCAAGGACAGGCTGCTGGACAGCGAGCTGCTGCCAGTGCAGAAGGCAGTCTTCCAGCTGGCCAAGTCAGGTGAGCAGCAGCAGCAGCAGCAGGAACAACTGCAGTAGCAGCGGCAGCACCAGTGATGCATGACGGGGTCTGGGCATTGCCAGAGGTCTGGCAGAGCATGCTGAGAGATCACTCAAGTGTCTCAACGAGTTCCCTTGCACACCAGTCAGTTGTTCAGCACGGCTAGTTTGACAGCATGACGCCATGAGCCCTGGCAAGCTGGCACTGCCTGCAGACAATATGTTCCGTCGAGTTGGCTGCTGCCGCACATCGGCAAGAAACAAGTTGCACAAGCGTAGCCCTACCTACAAGTTTACTTGCACGCGCCTCATGTTGTCTGCGTCTACTCAATACTGAACCTCCCTCTTCCTCCTCCCCTGCTGCTGCAGGCTCCCAGCTGGAGGCTGGCGACCTGAAGGGCGTCAGCGCCAACCTCAGCAGCGGCTGGGTGGGCGAGTTTGAGCGCGCCACCAGCGTGCTGGACGCCAGCGATGCAGAGAAGGCCCAGGCCAGCGCCATCTTTGAGCGCATCGGCAGCCTGCGGGACACCGCCAACAAGGGAGACCTGCGCGGCTCTAAGCAGCAGTACGTGACGCTGGTGGCGGCGCTCAACGACTGGGCCAGCAGCACCGGGCTCGCAAAGGACCTCAAGGGCCTGTGAGGGGCCAGCAGCAGGGCGATGGCTCATCGGATTTCCGTTTTGAGATGAATACAGCAGCAGCAGTTTTGGGCTGCAACAGCAGCAGTGCTGAGATTTTTGTCGGAACGTGAGAGCACTTCCACATGGGTGATGGCATTCACATGTTTGGGGGTGATGCAAGCTCCAGTGAGCGTATGAGCACAGGCAATAGCAGGCGCAGTCGGCTTGTGAGCCAACTGGTACATAGGAGTACTGTCTGCAGCACTGTATGGCCAGGTGTTGTGCCATCATAGTCGTGCAGCGGTGCACACGCAATTTCTTTGTGCGTTGCATTTCGGGCTTGCTATTCGCCAGCTGTCACGTGCACCGTGCACTGCGGCACAAGGGGCATTGCCATGGGCAGCCATCGAGCTGCCATGCCAACATAAAGTTAATGCGCACCAATGCCACCATGTAAGCAGGTTATCAGGACAGATTTGTGTGGATTGCAGGTTACATATTGCAAACAAAGTATCATTCAGATTGATGGTGTCACGAACATCCAACCCATGACTGCAAAAAAATCAGTTGTCAAGACCAACGTGAGTGCAAGCCCGCTGTAAGTGGGGACATGTGCACCCTCAGCGTGCTGTCACACCGTGGCACGTACTGAGTACGTGTCGCAGCTGCTGATGTTGAACAGCGTACACCTGAACATGCGCCTGTTCAGCAGGGTAGGTACACGCGATCCACAGCAGAAGTCAATGGTACAGCAGATGAACGAAAAGCAGCCTGGACGTGCAGACAACGCCTGCCCAACGCATCCTTGGATGCAGCCACCGCCAGAGTCACGGGTGCACGTTGCATCTGGCGCTGACCGCTACATTCCAACATACTGCAGCTGATCAACACCCAAACCCTGATGCAGACAAGGCCATGCGCTGCACAATCCTACAGCACAGTCATTGTTGCGCTGCTTCAACAAGTTGCTGATATGGCTGCCGCATACAGGTGGCGCTGGATGCAGTGTCCTGATACACCAAGCTGTGATTCCTTCAAGAGCAACCACACATGCTTGCTGCACGGCACCCTGCTGCACAAAGCAGCGCTGCTAGCAGACAATGCAGGCTCGAAAATCTACCATACAGGGCGCCGCCAGGTGAACCAGCCCTGACGATAGCACATGGTGACAGGCCACACAGTGCAACGTGCCCTGCAAGGTCAATTGCAGGGTTAGAAACCATACCCCAACAGCTATTTCTGTCCATACACATGCCAGTCGGTTGCAAGCTCTGACCTCGAATCATAATGCTAAGCCTAATCGTTGAAGATACCACAATCACTTCTACAAGACAAACGTGCCAGGCTTGCTGGCATGCACAAAGTGTTGCACTATCTGCTTGCAGACGGACGCAGCGCCATGAAATGCGAGGGCCGCAGCAGTGCATGCACTGCTGCATTCTATGCAAAGCAGCTGACAGCCACCTCATGCTGTTGTAACAGATGCGCACATGCTGGAATGCCAGACATTGCCGCATGTTACCAGAACTCAACACTCACAACGCCTGCTGGTCAACTGGGTCTGTGTTGCTGCCTGCAATTGCAGCAGCCAGAACATGCCAGCTGCGGCTTCAAAGGTCTACGTCCTTGTTCAGCAAGCAGCAGGCTGGAGGCTAGCAGTAGCACTCTGTTGACGCAATGATGGTCTGCGCTGCATATCACAAAGCATAGTTTCCCGTGCGGGCCCAGCGCCATACTGCAGGATGGGACAGCAAAGGTGCACGGCCCTAGCAGCCCCTGCAGCTGCAGCACGCAACCAGATGCCAAGTATAGAGCACACAATATCACCCATTGCCTGTATCTGCAACACAGGCGCATGCTGCACACACTGTAAAAGCAGCCATCCTGTGCATGGCCAACCAGCTGTGCACATCATGCGCCTAGCAGCAGCAAGTGCACGTTTCGACCCTGTGACAGTTATTAGGGACACACAGTAGTCAGCCAGGGTTGACAAAGTAATAACACCGCGCACACGGACACTCTCACAATGTGGCCATGCATTGCCCTGTTGCTGCGACGCTCAGATACAAGTTCTTGTGCTGCTGCTTGTCAGCTGATCTCCTCCTTGATGCCTCCATGCAGAGTTCCCAGCAACTCAGCTGCATAGGGCAGATGCAGAGACACTGCTGCCACCTGTGCTCACACGCCCCGGTCAAAGCACACTTGTATGTTTGGTGCTGCAGCATGCACCTTGCGACAGTCGCACGACCTACACGCAGGCCTGCAAAGCCTATACAGGCAACTAGCTCCTGGCTCTGACGCTTTTCCCGCATCTAGCCTATGTGGCAGCCTCAGCATGTGCTGTGGCGCGGGGCACTACCAAAGCCTTCAAGCCAGCAGCTGCCTGTGAGCACTGCACCTCACCAGCAGCAAGCACCGGCGAGTGCGCTGGGGCTACAGCTGCTGCTGCGACTGTTGCAGGCACTGCTGCTGCTGCAGGTTCTGCTGTAGCCTGCACCACCTGCGCTGCAGCAGCTGCTGGCTGCTCCAGTGAGTCTGCTGCTGCTGTGGTGGAGACTGCTGCTGCTGCCACGCTTGCGACAGCGTCTTCCAGCTGCGCTGTGGTGGGTGCTGCTGCAGCCACCTTGCCGCTGTCGAGTGCGCCACGCATCACGCTGATGATGACGGTCCATGCGAATGACACACCAGCCACTGCAGCAGATCAAACAAGAAAGAACCAGCAGCAAAACAGTTGGTAAGACTTGGATACGTGCGTGCAGACAACGACACGTGAGTCATAGGTCACAAACAGCCGCGGCAGTGCAGATACGGTCCAGCACTTGAGCAACTCGGGACCGCCACCAACAAACCTCAAACATCCCACCCTGTCACCTATTGAAACATCCCACCCTGTCACCTATTGAAACATGCCACCCTGTCACCTATTGAAACATGCCACCCTGTCACCTATTGAAACATGCCACCCTGTCACCTATTGAAACATGCCACCCTGTCACCTATTGAAACATGCAGGCCTACAGGGCAGTTACAGAGCACATCATGAGGTGCTGCTGCTGCTGCTACTGTTAGTCCCACTGCTGCTGCTGACTCACCGAACGGGATGCGCAGGTGGCGCGGCACGACGCTGAAGTTGACCATCTGCGCAGGCACCCAGATGGTCCACAGCGCCTTGCAGTTCTCCCACAGCTCGCTGCGGTAGCGCTCAAAGATGGCTGCGGGCGAGCGGCCCTCAACGTAGCCCTTCATGCTGTAGAACACGGGGAAGTAGAAGAAGGGGTGGCTGCAGGCACACAGGAGCACGGCACAGGCAGGTCACTGGCTACAGCGGATGCAACAGTTGGTGTTCCAGGCTTTCTGTTCTCTTTGATGAAATTCAAAAAGCAAGGTCAGCAATCGCAAGCAAAAAGCGAATGTATGCGGGTAGCTACGTACATATGCTCATGGGCAGCTGTCGCAATGGTTGCAAAAGCGGCTGCAACTATGCTTGCACGGAAGGTGCAGGCAGGGGTACGTGGTTTCACCCTGCAGGCACTGCTAGCTCCGCCGCACCGATTACGACAACAGCAAGTGGGTTTGTGCCTCTGCGTGCTTATGTGGCACTCACTGTATGGCCTGATCAATGAATGTCTTGATGGGAGCTGAGCCCTTGTGGCCCAGCGCAGCAGTGATTCCCGAACACCATCTGACAAACAGGTGGTTGTACAGGTAGTACTGGAAGCCACCCTGCGAAAGCAGCGTAGCAACAAGAAATAAAGCTAATGACAGCAAGAGCTGCGCGCAGGGTAGGAGCTGTGTGCTGTGATATGCTTGCCAAGTTAGGGTTGCTGGCATGCTCATCATTGCTGCGGCTGTTTCACAAAGCAAGGGGTTGGCTGTACCGCGCAGAACTCACCAAGTAGAACAAACCAAAGGTGATGAACACCCCATGCCGCTTCAGGTCCACCTCCTCCCTCTTCTCAATGACCTGCACAGCCAGAGACAAACAGCAGCAACACCTCAGTCTGTGGCCTCACAACACCTACCACACCCACAGACCCAGCACTGCTCGCATTCACAAGCGTTTGTGCAGCAATTTTACGAAACATGCATGCCGCACCTTTTGAGCGAAAAGATCGGCAGCGCTGGTCTTCACCACGGTTGTGACCACGCCGGTGCCAAATGGATACCTTTGGGCCACCTCATTGTAAGCTCTACCAGTGGCGACTATAGGGTACTTGACTGCGTTGAAAGCTCGCTTCAGTCCCCTGAGCGCCATCAGGACCGACGCTCAGAGCAGAGTGCTGCTGTGCCAGGCCCTATGCCTGCATCCTGAGGTGACGTATGTTTACGAAGCCCAAGCAGCAACTGAAACCGATGAAAGGGTCTTCGAGGACCCAAACCAGGCTGGGCTGGCCGAAAACAAAGAAAAAGAGAGGGGGCTACAACGCCTGCCGCAAATTACAACGCAGCAGCGTGCCTCACAATAAGGCTTTAAGTAAAAATGCAAATGATAGATGGCTGGCGACGCAGACAGCACATCACTGGGTCGAGGGTTGTCATATTAGCCTGGGGCTAACGGGGTAATGTGTGTCACGTTGTCTATGGCTCCTGAATCAGAGAACGCAGCATTCGCAATTACACGTGCATTTTTTAATATATTTTGGGTCGCCCAGGCCTTCACGATGCCAATGTGACGGCTGCAACGGTGCTTTTGGGAGGGAAAGGGTTTGTAAACGCTTCACTGCCTTACGTGAGCCGATAGGGAAGTGTGCATTTGAAAGTGAATGTTGTGAAGATCGTATGTTCCCTGTCCGTTCAATGCCAGCGCTGCCACCTTCTTGGTCAACGACTGCTCCTCACACACAGGGTCACTTGGCCTGCCACATGCTGCCGCCCAGACGAGCTGCGTCAATGCACACCACGGTGGTTCAATCTGGCTGTTGCTGGCAACGAAATATGTAGTCTGCTTGCAACTGAAGATTTTTGCATGTCAAAGGGCACTCTAGACGCAGGCGACCCGGCCGCAGGCAACAGCATCACATTCACAATCACAAAGTGATGTAAAAGTAAAAGCAGCACCCAAGTGATGTACAGTGATGCCGCAGAAGAGATTTGTTGCTGACAGACACACCTGACGTCACGACACGAACACCAGTGAACTGAGTGCTTGTTACAAGAACATCACCAGCATGCGCCACTACTGCCAGCTGCTGCTGCAGCTGCTGTTTCTGCAGCAGGCACACACACTCACGCTGCACCCTGCTGCTGCAGCGCAAGCTGCCGCTGCAACTGCTGCTGCCCCCAAGCGCGCCCAGGGGTGGCGTGCTGCGCTGCTGCGCCACACTGCCAGCCGCCTGGCTGCTGGCCTGCTTGCTTGCAGGAAGGAAGTCCTAGCCAGATCCAGCAGCTGCTGCTTATGCGGTCAGCACGCATGCACCGCCGACCTCCTTGATCTTCTTCTCTGCCAGCTTGCTGAAGAACTTGGCCTTGACCACCACGGGCTGCTCAGGCAGCTGGCCCTTGCCCAGCACCTTGTGCAGGCCGAACTTGGTCACGTCAATCACCGGGGCAGTGGACTTGTCCTTGGCGGCAGCCTCGCGGGCCTGACGCAGCAGAACAGCGGGGGACAGGCAGGATTAGTGCAGGGCGGGTTGCTCCAAACAGTGCTTGGCAGTTTGTTGGCAAGCACAGATCAGTGCAGTGCGGTAAACGAGCTTCTACACTACTGCTGTGGCATGCTCTGCTGGCTGCACAGACAGCAGCCCGCTGCTGCCAAGTGCATGATCCGCAGCATTTAGTGCACAGTCAGGGCCTACTATGCCACAGCTGCTTGCTGATCCACCAACATGCTGATCCACCAACATGTTGAAGAAAGTAGCATATTCAAACATAACGGCTGCCACAACTTGTCAAGCTGCATTCTGATGCTGCAACATAGCAGCGCCTGGCCTAGCGCCCCATGCAGCAGCTGTCACCAACATATGCTGTCCCACAGCTGTTTCTGCCATGCTTGCTGCTGCTGGGCTACGGTAGCAGCCATGCTGGTTGCCTGCGGCCGCTGACTGCAGCAGTACCAAATGTACGCTGAATACACAGCTGCTGCCAGCTGTTGCGAGGCGCCAAGCTCAATTACTGCTTTGCCTCAAATGCTGTGTATCGCTGCACACTGTGTATTGACGATTGTCGATGCTGTTGTTCGCGGCTGGCCCACTGTGCAGCAGCGATCGGAGTAAGCCGTCACCACGACTGCGGAACCACGGCTGCTGTCAGCTGCCGAAACCAAACCACGGCTGCTGCCAGGCGCTGCAGTGTGCTCCTCGCAAGTGCCTGGTGGGTTGACTGCACCAGCCCCAGTGCACCTGCACGTGCTGCTGCTGTTGCTGCTGTCACGCAGTTGCCGCTGCTGCTGTTGCTGTGACAGCTGCTGCAACCTGGTTCCACCGGCTAGCAGCCTTGGTCGTCCTGCAGCACCCCAACACATCCCCATCACTGCAACCAGCATGCTTGCTCACCTGCTCGCCCACCAGGGTCCACAGCTTGTCCAGGTTGACGATGGGGCAGTGGTAGTGGTTCTTCAGCTTGTGGAAGTGCCTCATACCCACCTGCAGCAGCAGGCAGGTGAGATCATGGCTGTGCATAAAGCAAGCTGTCTGCTGACAGGATCATAGTCTGGCACGCACCTTTCCGAAGAAACCTGGATGGTACTTGTCAAACAGGATGCGGTGGTGGTGCTGGCCACCAGCATTACCGCGACCGCCAGGGTGCTTGCGGTGCTTGCCAATGCGACCGTGGCCGGCACTGACGTGACCGCGCTTCTTGCGGTGCTTCCTGAGCCCTGCAGCAGACAAGGCATGAGGGTGGGCGTAGCTCCATGACTCCCAGCCTACTGTAAGGTAGCAGCAGCCCTTCTGCGAGCCTTTAAGCTTCCATAACAACATCCATCATATACTGAACGTGACACAAGGCTGCCGAGCTGCCTGCTGCGCGAGCACCGGCCAGACGGCGGTGCACTCACTGGTTGTCATCTTGTTCTGTGACGCTGATTCGGCCGACCAGGACCAAAAGAGAGATATCGAGGGCAAGGTGTGCTGCTATGAGGGGCGTCGAAGTCAGAGTTACTTGGTGCGGGTTTATGCTGAAATGCTATCTCACGGCGAGAAAATCAGGGACAATAATGGTGTATACATATATGTGGATATCGTATATGTTATTGTTCTAGGAGGCCCAACAGAGATATACTGGATGTGCTGTTCATACGCAGTCCAGTTGCACAGGCCAGGCACGGCGCGACAGGGACCTGCAGCATAAATTTGCAGGACATATATACAGTAAAGGATCTGGATCAACGTCACATGCTGCTTTACGCTGGAACATGAGGTCCAAGCTGTGTTGGCCTGTGTTGGCGATGATCTCCGCTTGATTTGCAGCTGGAAGGGCGCAAGGAACACAGGCAAGGATGCATACTGAGGTCGACATAAACGCTGAATTGTGTGTTTTTGTTTGTTACCGCTTGTATAACCACCACAGCAGAGTCCTGAGCAGCCACGCCAAAACCAAGGACGCCACCATACGGATGCATCCAGTACAAGGGCCACAGCAATGTGCCGCACAATGATTTTGACTTCTTCTCGTGACAGTGTCAAATCATATATGCATTGCAAACCTAATGTATCTGCCCAACCAACCACCACCCTTTGCCTGCAATAGCCCAGCATGTTGACCCGCACCTACACTCAGTGACTGAAGCCAACTCAGCCAACAGGCAAGCTACCTGGCGAGCTACTGTCATAGGGAACTCCAAGTGGGGTCACATTGCACTGAACGTGATGCAATGCATGCAGCGTGCCTTTGCAGATCGCCTGTCTTCCAGTACCTACCAGTTCTGCAGCAGCAGCAGCAGTAGAACAGCATGCCTGCATGCATATGCAAGAGCAGCACAGCAGCAAC
>CADDIJ020000830.1:0-35444 GCA_902809745.2 Tetradesmus lagerheimii
CTTCAAGTCAAGACGTGACATCACTCTACCGCAATAGCAGCTAGAATTGCACAACCCCTCTGCTTGAGCCAGCTAGCAGGCCTACTAGGCCATACTACTCAGTGTGTGCTGCAACAGTACTGCAGAATGTCTGGCACAGCTGCAGCAGCAACGCAGATTCTTACTGCAATGTCCCGTCAGGTGCAGCGCTGCGCGGCAGGACAGGCCTGCAAACTCCGAGCTTCAAGTCAAGACGTGACATCACTCTACCGCAATAGCAGCTAGAATTGCACAACCCCTCTGCTTGAGCCAGCTAGCAGGCCTACTAGGCCATACTACTCAGTGTGTGCTGCAACAGTACTGCAGAATGTCTGGCACAGCTGCAGCAGCAACGCAGATTCTTACTGCAATGTCCCGTCAGGTGCAGCGCTGCGCGGCAGGACAGGCCTGCAAACTCCGAGCTTCAAGTCAAGACGTGACATCACTCTACCGCAATAGCAGCTAGAATTGCACAACCCCTCTGCTTGAGCCAGCTAGCAGGCCTACTAGGCCATACTACTCAGTGTGTGCTGCAACAGTACTGCAGAATGTCTGGCACAGCTGCAGCAGCAACGCAGATTTCTTACTGCAATGTCCCGTCAGGTGCATGGCATGTGGTCCCAAGCCAACCACCACTTCGTCCACTCGTGTCGATGGGACCGTCGCCGCAATGAGTTGGCAGAGCAAGCTGCCAGGGACCACCGCAACAGAGCAGAGGAGTTGCTCAACAAGTTCAAGGACTCTACAGGAATGGCCACCACCATTTGCAAGCTTCGTGAGCTTCGTAACCACGCTGAGAAATGGCAGAAGCAGTTTATCCAGAGGAGCCGCAGCCCGTTACCCAACAGGAGGCATGCAAACGAATACGCTGCACGCATCCATGGTGAAGCTGCACAGTGGTAAGCTTGCTGGGCCGCTAGATATAGAAGTTCTTCTAGACATTGTTCTTGGTTGTGGCATGGACAGGAGTGCATGTGCCCCAGCTGCACAGCTGTGCAAGTCTTGTTTGTAAACAACCACAGCTGTAAAGCTGAGCATGCCAGTTGCAGTGCTCAGGCCTCGTCTGTGTCGCCAATGACGCAAAAGCTGCAAAGGTGCATTTGCTAGAGAGTGCACTTGCTTGCAAGCTAGGCGTGGCTTGTTCAGAGCGCATAGCAGGCAAAGTCAGCCCTGCATGCCAGCAAGTATTGTATGTGCATACATGCATGCATTAACCGTATGTGCAGCGCAGTATGTAACGCAGTCTGCTGCACTCATAACACACATGAACTCAGCTGTAAGCGCTAGCGCTGGAAGCACAATCTCACACCTGGGTCTGCCCTGCACATGCTGGCTGCACATGGCGCTCTTTCTCTGTCTGCAGCTACAAGGAGTGCCTGCGCCTGCTGGAAGCACTGCCCCAGGTTGAAGATGGCGAGGCCCTGGTTGGTCTGAGGCTGATCGGAGGGTGCACAGGAGGTGTCGCTGGCGAGTTCACCTATGACTACTCCACCGAAGAGGGCTACAAGTCAACATCAGATAACGTGAACGACCGGCATTTCAAGGTGAAGTCTGCACTGGGTGGGTCGAACGAATCGATGTCAGGAATCTGTGCAACATAACTGTACAGTTTCCATGAGCTATGTGAGCTACATGCGGCTGCAATGCTGTAACCCTCTTAGATCAAACATTTACTGTTGCAGCTTTCCAGAGCACTCTAGTGCTCCTGGGAGCTCTCGAATGGCCCACAGGGTACACATATCAAGCCCGGCTTCGGATATCACAGCTTTGTCAACTTGCTCTATTCATATCAGTGTCACTGAAACACAGGTGCTGTGTGCCCACAAATTTTGTGGCGGTTGCTGCGGTTGCTGCAGGCATGGGCCAAGGTCAACGCATCTGGCAAGATCCTGGGCGCAGCAGTGGAGGCTGATGCTGGCTTTGACCTGTCAACTCAAGTGAAGACAGCCTGTCACTTTTCTCTCCAAAAGAGCGTCTTGAGCAGCCACAGCCTGAAAGTGGACATGGCCCAGCCGTACTACATCTACCAGGTGCAGGCTCTGGTGCCAATGGATGACGGTGAGGTGGTGATCTGGAATGGTGGCCATTTCATTTCCAATGAGCTGCTCAACCTCGAGCCTTACTTCATGGGCCAGGCTTAAAACTCATCTTCGGCGCCTTCATGATCACTGGTCATCCAGGGCAGTGTCCGCTGTGAGGTGCAGGACCGGACCTGTAGAACGATGCTACTGTTTTGAAGGCTTCATGTGTCCTTTTGGGAGCAGCCGCAGCCAAACTCCGGCTGATGATGAACTTTCTCGGTCGTACTAGGTATCAGAGTCTGACTGCGGTTGAATGTGGCCAGGTGCTTGGTTGCCTATAGCTGCAGCTCTCACTGCACAGCCGCTGTGGGGTGTTGTTGTTAGTGCTTAAGCAGCAGCTGTTGGATGGTTTGGGCTGACTTGCACAATCCGCACTGTGTGCCTGCAGCACAGTGCTGTTGCTGTGTATTGCAATTCCTCTAGCGCTGCTGCAATTTTTCAATGCTTTGCTGCCTGTATACTGGCTACGTAGTCAGCGCCAACGCGTGGTCGTGCGCTCAAGCCCTAATCATGGGTGTACTTTGCAGGCGCCCTGATGGTGGCTTGTGCTGGCTGGTCAGGTGACAACAGATTTTTATTGCCGCTGTGCCGCTGCTGCATGCTGCCTGTGTGCAGCATCTGACAGTTGACGTTTCGGTTGTATGCAGCTCGTTTGCTTGCTTTCCTTGGCGATTTGTTTCAAACAAATTCATGGCATGAATGCCTTTCCTTGCCAGCAACGTATGGCATGCTTGTTTGATGTGCCGGCTGTGCCCGCACCAATGATATGATGGTTTGGCTGTTTTTGTCTTCCGCCCGGGGAGCGGAAAACCAGGCCCTGGTGCTGGTACAAAGCAGTCTTCCAATACCGTGGCACAGTATGAACTTCACACTGCAGTCAATGGCATCGACAGCCTGTCGTGAGTTTTGATGAAGCCTTACATTGTATCGGGGCTTCTGTTTGTATGACTGCTTGGGATTACGTCAACATGAGGCCATATGCCCTTGCATTACAGCGCTGCAACATGTTGGGTATGTCATTGTGTTATGCTGGGTCAGCGTGACAGTGGCAGCCTGGTGTACAAACTGGCAGCCGACTATCATTTACCTTCGTGCAATAATCGCAGTTACAGCCCGCCAGCATTGACCTCGGACACTACATGTATGTACACAGCCCTGTACACAAACGGTGATAGCACGCACACACACCCGCCAGCAGACTGGCATCTCGTCAGCAGCAGGGAGCTGATGCAATTGCCAGCCTCCTTGCGCCTTGAAGAGAGCTCCTCTCAGCACTAAACACCCTCATACATCCTCTGATAACCTCCCACAGGCGCCAGCTGCCACCAGCTCGTTCACCATCCACGCTGCAGCAGCAACCCTGCCGCCTTGTGGCACAACACCCAACCAACAGTTGCACGCTTTGTGGGTGAACAAGCAGTGCCGCTTAGGCAGCTGCCACGGTGGACCTGTACTCGGTCCTGGCGCCACCCACGCCCACGCCCTCAGTGCTGCTTGGCTCAGCGTCGCTGGCAACGCTGATGTCCACGGACGGCCGCATGGCGCTGCATGCAGCCATGGCTGCGTGCACCGGGTGGTCCATGAAGGCCTTGAAGGCCTCCTGGTCCAGCGGCTCCTTGTTGTCAATGGCAACAAACGCCTGCTGCTCCAGGATGTAGTCGAAGCGGGGGGCCCACTTGCGGCTACCCAGGCGAGCAGTGTAGCTGCGCAGCAGGACAGGAACACAGGGGAGGCAGGCCGCAAGGTGTGGGCGGGGTTGTCATATACATGCAAGGATATCATTACATTTAAATTTGTTGAAGTTTTGAACTGGCGTTTCGTGCACAGCTAGCTCCTCATAACAGCACAAAGTGAGTACAGGGACTGAAGCTGCTGACCTCCGACTAGCCACAGCAAAGGGTCACAAACGTTTGCTGCACCCTGTACCTCCTAGCCAGCCCTACCCGGGTGTAAGGAAGCAGGACACGCAGTTTGCAAAAACAATACACCAAAACCAAAGACAGCCGGCGCGCTCACCTGCAGTTGTCCACCATGAATGCCACGCCGCGTGCGTGCATGTATGGGTTCAAGCTGTCCACTGCCTCGATGATGGACTCGTTGCAGATCTCGCTGAAGGGGTGGCCCTTCTCCAGCAGCGTCTGCACCGTGGCCATCATGGTGGCCACGTACACGCCAGCGGTGAAGGGGTCCAGAGGGATCTCACTCTCCACACGCTTGGCACGCACAGCCTTGCCCACCTGGCAGTGGCAGACGAGGCAGCAGCAGGAGAAGGACAATCAGAGGCGGGGCGAAGGCAGCACAAGTCTTGAACTTGTGTAAGAAGGCGAATCACGGACACGACATCCGCCGACATACGTAGCACGCGGCAACACAAACTGTGCCAGCTGTACACCACATCCCCACACCCTTTACAGTTCGGTTCATGTGGCCAACCCTTCATTCCAACAAGCAAACGCCAGTGCCACGCACCTTCCACATGTAGGTCTGGTCGATCTTGCCCATGGGGAAGCGGTCAAACCTGCTGCCGGCCTGCACCACGGACTTGATCTCGTTGCCGCTGGCCACGTCCTCGTAGATCTCCATGCAGATGTCCATGGCAGGCCTGAAGGAGGCCGCGTACGCGTCAGCAAACACCTTCTTGCCGGCGTCGTCAAACATGTTGTACACAGCGACCATGCCCTGGGTGGAGATGGTCTTGCTGATGGGGCCGGTGATGCACTCCACGCTGTGCTTGAAGGCGTCCTCGTCGCTGCAGCAGGCAACACCACAGCAGCAACACGAAGAGCAGTGTCGAACACATGAGCATGGAGGGTGCTTAAACATATGTTAGCACTCTGGGCTGCAATGAAACATGCGCTCCTGCCGCGGCCTGCTTGGCCACTGCTGTACCAAGCAAGACAAGCAGCACCAAGCAAGCCTGCACACCATGCCCACCCCTCAATCATCGTAGCAGCTGCCGCGTGCTGTGCTCACCTCATGCCAGCGCGTGTGTAGCGCCTGAACAGCGCCTCCACCATGCCGTGCACAGCACCCAGCAGGATGCAGCGCTCGCCGTAGATGTCGGACTTGTACTCGCTCTCCAGCGTGGTGTAGAAGGCAAAGGGAGCACCCACAGCCACAGCCCATCCGATGGCAATGTCGGTGGCTGTGCCGGTGTAGTCCTGCTGCACTGCAAATGAGGAGTTGATGCCAGCACCGTTGACGGTCTTGCCCTGCTCATACAGGCGGCGCACGCTGGGGCCCATACCCTGCAGGCGACAGCAGAGAGATGCATGCGTGATGAGGACGACAGCTAGGAGGCGTTGCGACAGTTCATCTCATGTGCATGGTGACAAGACACGGGACATGCTGGCAGCACACAAGTCCTGTGCCTCAAAGTTCTTGCAGCCATACCACATGCTGTACATCTCGATCTGTAGCCAAAGCCAGCAGCTATTCTGAGACATACAGGGCTGCTGCTGCTGCTGCGACAATGCCCCACTGCTGCAGCTGCAACCGCCTCACCTTGGGCGCCACGAGCACGACGTTGATGTCCTTGCGGAAGTCCACGCCGTCGTTCTTCATCACGCCCAGCAGGAAGCCGTGGCTCAGGCCCAGCGTGGCCCTGGGCTTCATGGCAGCCAGGATGCGAGGGTACAGCTTGGCCTGAGCGCAGCGGCAGCAGCAGCAGTGGGTGATTGAGTTGCAGCGCAGGTGCGAAAGCAGAGGAAACACGGGTAACGGCGGTCGAGCAAGGGGTAGCATACAGCCGTCCATGACCGCAGCTGATTTGACCCGCTATCCCTCAACAACTTCAGCACCCCGCCGTGCTTCGCTGCCATTGCCTCTGCTGTGTGCAGGCTTCCATTATTGCAGCCCTCAAACATTGCCATGAAGTGCCTAAGATTTTGCAGAGCTACCGGTCCCTATGGACCCCTGCAGCTGCCGGTGCTGCTGCCTTTGCCGCTGCCGAAGACAGAACTGCTGCCGCATGCCTCTCTGCCTGACCAGCGGGCCCCTCTCACCTGTGCGGCGTCTGAGATGAGCAGCACCACCAGGTCGCTGCTGGACACCACGTCAAACACATCGCCCAGGGTGCCGTCAGCGCGCTTGAAGCCGCACGCCTCAGCCTCAGTGCAGCTGGGGCTGTCGGCGCGCAGGCCGATGGTGACCTTGATGTCCAGGCCGGCAGCCTCAAAGCTGTCGCGCATGTTCTGCGCCTGGGCAGGGGCCTGAGAGCCCCAGCCGATGACGCCAACCTGCTTGATGCCCTGCAGAAGGCAGACGAGAGAGATAGCAGAGAGGAAATGTTGGTTGTTTGCAAGACGATTGCTGTTGCAATTGTCAGTTCAGTGCTGCAGTTGCTTGCTGGTGTACTGGAAAGTTAAGGCCGGGCGGCGGGTGGTTCAACGCGTGCCCTGGCACCAGCAAAGCTACTGCTGCTGGCCCAGCTCGCCTGAGTCACCCGCCAGCTGCGTACCAACACACTATGTATAGCCGCAGCTGCCGTGCAGCTGTCACCAATGTCTGGTGGCCTGCACACACCGGCCTGCTGCTGCTGCTGCTGCAAGCCTGCTGCTGCGGCTGGGCCTGCTGCCGCTGCTGGGCCTTCTGCTGCTGCCGGCCTCACCTGGAAGGCCTTGGGCAGTGCATTGAACTTGTCACGGCCACCCCTGATGATGTACTCCTGCAGTACAACACCAAATGTACATGCAACACGTCAGCGATTGCTGCTGAGACTCAGCAGCCATGTGCCTGTAGAAATGCCAGTGCTGCAACACCCCTTGAAACCTGCTGCTCATAAGCTGCAAAGCACACAGCTCAAAGCCGAGGCAGCTCAATGCAACAGTCATGGCAAAGCGCCATGTTGCACTGCTTTGTGCTGCTGCAGCTGCAGCTGCCACTGTCTGCCTGTCGCCACCGCTTGCTGTGCTGTTCCGCATCAGGCTACTGCTAACGGTAACTGCTGCTGCTGTCGTCTGCAGCTCTCCCACCTCAGTGTCAGCGAACTTGACCAGCTCCTTCTGGAAGGCAGTGGTGGTGAAGTCACGCTCAGCTGCCACAGCCTGAGCCAGGTGCTGTGCTGCACGCCTGCAGGGCAGCAACACCAGCAGTGCAGAGATTTTGCCAATGGCTCAACCAGGTCCACTTCGAACCCACTCCTGAGCTGTTCTGCAGGAAGGCCTGCACCATCAAGCTGCCACAGCAGACCAGAAGTACTGCGGATGCTGCTGCTGCTGCTGCTATTGGTGCTACTGTGCTCCTGCTCGAGCGCCCAAGGCACAGGCTCATATATACCACACTCTGAGCCCGCGTTTGAGCGAGGAACTCTTAGTGATTACTCTGTCACCAGTAGGAAGCCCTGGCGCCGGCATTCCGTAGGCGTGTGTAAGCCAACTGCTGTGGGGCCCGATCCTAGCTGAAAGTGACCATTACAACGCAATTGAACATTTCACACCTGTTCACGCGCTGCACGGACACCACAGGAGCAATGGCGCCGGCATTCTTGCCAGCATTCTTGCTGGCTGCTGCGCTGCGGAGCTGCATGGATGCCTGCATCTTGACGATTGCAAGATGCGTGTGGGCAGGGGAAAGGACCGAGGAACGCACTCGACGGGCAACTTAATGCGCGTGGGTGGGTCGGATGTTATTGGCAACCAAGTGGTAAATAGCGATGCCCGCAAATGTCAACTGTATTTGGCACTTGAAGATGATGTAGGATTATTACAGCAAGCGCAAACGACGGCAGACAAGCCAATGCGGTGCTTATGGTGCTGACCAGGCACAACCCTCCCTGGTCAGCAGCGGGCTGGTGAGCCCCCCTCAACCCTTGGGGTCTGTCCACTGGGAACTGAGACCCCTACGCAAGCGATGCTCTATCACCGTCAAAATGCTACATTCAGCATCTACAAACTAATAGTTTGTGAAAGGGGCATTACAGCGGCCGTAGTGCTCAATGTTTGCGACCCTGCCACCTGGCATGGGAGAAGTGCTGTAGGTGTGGTTCGTGGCCAGTCTAAGGTCGATGATGAACTTTACACACATAAAAGTCCCCTGGAACGTACCTCGGCATCCTTGTGCAGGTGCTAGACGACACTGTGATCACTTGAGGCCCACCAAGCTTGGCCCTTAAGGGCAGCAGAGGCAGTACTGTAATGTGCCAGTACTAAGCAAAAACGCAGGCAGAAGACATGATCTTGCACATAATACTAATTCAAGCAGTGACAAAGCTTTTACATGAAACGAATACGGCGCTAACGCTTGCATCACTAGAGGCGTGCGTGCGACGTCACTCGACGCCAGAATTGGCCATGACGCACCGCTCACTTGACACTGAATCTTTCAGGGATTGCTCAAGTTATATCAAAGTATGGATGTATGGAGTTTGGTGTCGTGCCATCATACATTAAGCAAGTTCTTGGCGTTCGACTGCGGTCAAACCGCTTTGAGGCCGAATTTGACCCTTACGTACCGCTCATCAGGCGCTCAAAATCACGCAGTATATAGCCCAACATTTCAGCTATACACTCCTAAGTTTTTGTTTCGTGCCATGCACCCTGCTGGGAGCATCGAGCATGGCTCACACTGGACCCCAGGCCAGGGCCAATGTGTAAAGAGTTGCAGGACACGCAGATTGTAAAGAACAATGCAACATATGCAGTACTCACAGTGCTAGATGGGGCCCCCGCCACCATGGCTGAACATTGTTGAACCTCAGACCTCTGCTCCTCCATGCTAGTTGCTTCTAGTATTACCTGCGCTCAAAGTGAAACCTGGGTCACTGCTGCTCGCGGCCATGATGACGGGGAGCGAGCACTGACGGTCTTCGTCTCCTATGTAGTCCTCTGGTAGCCCGCTCAAGTCGGTTCAAACGATGTCAGTGACACCATTCCTCCTTCAATCTTCGTAGTTCAAGTTTTCCTCGCAAACATAGCAGGAGACGCAGAGTGTTTGTTTGTGATATTTGGTGGGGGGATGCATGTATGCCTGCTCATTGCCGATCATTAGTGGTAACTGCTGCTGCTGGTGTGTTTGATTTCAATGTGCTGCTGTGTTGTTTCTATAGAATTTTTGTCGTCCTTCTTCAGACAACGGGCGCTCAGCGCTCCCCATTGGTTCTGTGCGAAGATACCAATGGCTGAGGGGGGGGTGAGCGTGAAAAGGGCTGGTGAGCACCTAGAGGGGCAATTCCACACCTTGACAACCTGTGCACCATCCCTGAAACAGCAACGCCACATCATCTTGATCTCAATGTAGGCTATTACGCGGCCACGTCCACTATGCAAGCACATCCTGGACCTGCGCACAGCCTGAGCATGACGCTCCCGTTGATGCTGTTGCTGTTGCCAGCAACTCAACAAAACAGCAGCCAGCTACTGCCAAGCCATCACCGGCACCACAACAATTACGGTGTCAACGGCTACAGGAAACACGAAGCACGCATATGTACATAACTTTGCACCACGCTCAACGGCCGAACGCCAGCTGCCAGTGCGCCAGCTGCGGCAGCGGCATACCCATCACCCTGCCAGCAGAGCATGCGTGAGCACTGACCGATTGCTGGCTACAGCTCTAGCAGCAGCACACACGCCTCAAACCGCCCAACACCTCTAGCACCAGTAACCATTCAGCGCACTCTGGAACTGCTGCAGCAGCTGCAGCTACTGTGATGCGCTGAAGTTGCCTGCCATGTAGTCGTGCTCTTGCAGGAAGGTGCCCTCCACCACGTGCCCGCCAAACTTGCGCCCGTGCATGGCCTGCTTGGCCTTCAGCGCCGCGTTCACGTCCGCGTACTCGATGATGACCAGGCCCAAGCCGTTAGGGTGCGCGTTGTCTGCTGACGGCCGTGGGATGGTCAGCTTGATCACCATGCCGTACTTGTTGCACTCGTCCTGCAAGCACGCAACAACATAGAAACCATACGTGAGGCGGCAGGTTGTGACGTTACCTACCACAGCAACACGCGAACGAGACATGCGCTGGCCGCCTTCACGCAGCAGTTTGGGCTGTTCACAGCCACACCGCTGCCCCAGCAACCGCTCAGCGGCAACTGGTCATGCAAATCCTGCGCTATTACCAATGAGTATGCACAACTGTGCTCGCTGGCACCGAGCAGAAGACCGCCACGTTACACCCTAACCCTCCTGTTCCCGCTGAACAGCTGCACAGCTCAGCCGAAGCATCAGCGAGAGAGCACCACACGCGTGCTGTGCCGCGCCGCACCTGCATGTCCTGCACGATCTCCTCGTAGTCTGTCGTGTTGCTCAGCTCCTCCACCTCCACCGCGTTCTTCAGCACCACGATGCGGCTCGCGCCAGCAAACGCGCCCACAGACGCCAGCCCGGGCATCAGCCCCGGCATCAGCACGCCAGGCAGCGGCGCCATGCCACCCAGCAGGTCCAGGCCAGCAGTGGCGCCACCAGCACCCTTGGCACCCTGCAGGCAAACACGCGTTACATACGCATTTGTAAAAAACGAAGAGTTGTCACCCGGCTCCGATGTGACTGCCATGCATAGGTGGCAGAAGGAGACAAATGGATGAGGCAGCAAACATGCAGCCAAAGGGTGCAGATCAGCACCATCACCGTCAACAACATGAGCGGGCACAGCTATGCAGCCATACACTCATCATTGTACGGAGCTGCTGCTGCAGCACCACAGTGTTAGAGCAGCTGCCGGCGCGCGGCTCACCTCTGCTGCGCGGCGCACGGTGAGCGTCCTGTCTCCCATCTTGAGGCCGTTGAGGCCAGCACACGCCACGTCAGTCACGTTGGGGTCCGAGTACACCACAAAGCCGTAGCTGCAGGGTGAAGACAAGACATAACGCAAAGCTGTCGGTGAATGCACTGACTACCCAACTTCCCAGCACCAACAGATGCAGCAGCATTTGGCCAACAAACCCTGTTAAACTTCACATCATGCCTGTATGACGTCCACATAACACTATCACCAATGATAAAAGCGCGCAACATAGAAGATGCAGAGATCACAACACAGCTGCTGCTGCTGCGGCGGCGGCGTGGCTCACCCCTTACTGTTGCCCGTCTCCCTGTCTTTGACCAGGTCAAAGCTCTTGATGGCGCCAAAGCTGCCCAGCAGCTCCCTGCACTGCTCCTCGTTCAGGTAGTAGGGCAGGCCCCCAACAAACACGCGGTCGGGGTCCTGCGCGCAGCCAGCACCAACAGCACACGGAAAACCACTCATAGCGTGAGTGTGTTCTGAGTACGAGCTGATGAGGCAACAGTCGGCAGTGACTGAACACGTAGTGATTAACTTACAGCCAGGCTGCAGCACAGAGCATACGTCAAGGCACATGCATCCATCCAGCACAAGCAAGCAACAGCAAAACAGTTTCCCCAACGCGAACTGCCACAGGGCCTCACCTGGCCAGCACCGCCGCCACCACCACCGCCGCCACCACCACCGCCACCGCCAGCTCCCAGGCCAATCGCTGCCAGGTTGAGCGTGGGGCTGGGGTTGCCTGGGCCCAGCAGTGCTGCTGCTGCGGGGTTGTAGTCGTTGGGGCGCCTCACACGCACCGCCACGCCCTCAAACATGATGCCGTCCAGCGCCATGGCGTTGGAGGTCTCCTCAACTGATGGTGTGCACGATGAGCAAAGGGGAGGCATAGGCAGAGGCAGGCAGAGAGGAGAAGCAGGCGGTACAGGAGGTGATGAGAACACATGCATCAGCGGAGACGCGAGGCAGCCAGTGTTAGGCATACAATGTTGTTCTGCTGCACACCGCATGATGCATGAGGTGATGCACAAAGGAAGGTGGCGTCAGCAACGACAGGCTGCCAGGCTGTTGCCCTGCTACAGCTACCATAGAATTGCCCTGCGGGGCGCAGCAACCACATGCTACGCCAGGCTGACCTGACTGCTGCACTGGGTGCTACAGCAACAGCTGGCAGCCCCTGCCTGGCCCTTATCAAGCAGCAGGTGCTCCGCAACATCCGGTGTGTACGCAGCAGGTGTTCAAGCAGCGCAGATGACTGACGCCCCGTAGCAGATCACAAGATCACACAGCAGCAGGGGCAGCACAAGAAAAAAGCAGAAAAGCAGCACAGGGAAACGCAGCAACCAGGCAGCACAAGGTACACACAGCAGCAGCACAAGGGAAAACAACGCAGCGGCACGAGGAAACAAGCAGCAGCAACCACAGCAGAAAACAAACACAGGCAGCTTGTTCAATTGCTTGAACGAATGGACAACTCCCAGGCCGGGAGAAAGCGTGCTGGCTGCGCTGTGCAACAAGCATCAGCACACGCAGGGGCAGCAGGCAGAACGGCATGCCACAATGATGCAGTTCACCGTGATTCCCATCCTTTGTGCCACCTACTGCCCCAGCTCCCACACCCTGGTCCGCAAAGCACCAGTATCTAGCCTGAGGCACAGCCCCCTGCTGCAATCCCCCCCCCCGCCGCCTGCCGCAACTCCCCCGGCCGGACTCCCCACTGGCGAGTCCAGCAAGCACCTGGCTCGCAGCCACGCCCGCACCTGTCCTGAACTCCACAAAGGCAAAGTTCTTGTCCTTGTTGATGTATACGTTCACCACAGACTGGCCTGCAGCCAGCAACGGCAGCGGCAAAGAACACAGCCGGTTTGTCAGTGCACCATACAAACCAGGCGACAGGCAGGCGCTGCTGTAGCTGCAGTCGCACAGCTGCTATGAGTGTACACGCTGGCAAGTCCTGCAAGCAAACTCAGGCAGCTTGCATCAGTATCACATCACATGCTCGAGCATTCGCTGTCCTGGGGCTGCAGCAGCCCAGGCACTGCGGCCCCAAAGGCAGCATCTGCCTCAGCACTGCGCACACGTCTATCGATCCTACAAAGACCCAGATTGTTGCCGCACCTGGTCCTGCCGTGTTGCCTCCCACTGCAGCCAGCGCGTGGCTGAAGAAGGTGCTCACAGACTGCTCGCCAGCAGTGGGGGGCAGGCCACCCACGTACACACGGCGCGCGTGACGAGTTGCCTGCTGGGAGTGAGACGTGCCTGCAGCAGCAGCAGCAGCAAGAAAAACGACATTCCCAGGCATAAGCCAAGATGGTGATTCACATGGAGCTGCAACGTTTCATCTTTAGCAAAGCAGAGCGCAGTTTGACGCCCACGTGCCCCCCTGCTGCTGCGACGCAGCAACATCTTGTTAACGCGTGCAGCACCTGTCACTAGCGGCTGCAGCCGCTACCAATGCCAAGGCTGCTGCTGCAAAACCCTTGCTGTGTTCGCTGTGTTCATGCTGGAGCCACTCCTGCTGGCCACGCTGCTGCTGTCATCCCATCTGCTGCTCACCGCCTGCACCGCCGCCGCCGCCGCCACCGCCACCCCCAGTCACAGGGATGCCCAGGCTGCCTAATGCAGCCATGCCTGCTGCTGCCATGCCTGCTGCGCCAATGCCGGGCACTGCCAGGCCCAGGCTGGCAGCAATGTTGGCCATGTCGGGCACTGCGGACGCGGGAGGGAAGGCGGGCAGCACGCCAGGCACCTGCGGCAGCGACAGCAGCGCATGCATGCCATCATGGCGTGAATCGAGCCACGTGAACCTAGCCATGAGGTGCGCGTGGTCACAGGTGCGCATGTGCATCACGGGAAACAGCTGCGTAGCACGCGTGCTGCTGCCGCCGTCGCCGAGCTGTACTTCAGACAAGTTTCAACCGTCCAAAGTAGGGTCTCGAAAATTGGCGTGATTGCCAGACATGCAAACGCTGCTCGCGCACACCCGCTGCACCTGCCCTGTGGCAGCCCAACTATGCTGCTGCATGCATGGTGGGGCAGCTGATGTTGGGTTTGCCTTACCTGTGATGGCGGCACTGCAGCCAGGTTGGGCACCACGCCCCCCTCAGGAAGCACGTCCCACTGCGTGGGCCTGCGCCGCCTGCGGGGAGGGGTGCGGCTGCGGCTGCGCGACCTGCACACCAGCAGCAGGCAAGAAGTAGAGTCGCTGCGGCTTGCTCGAGCATTGCAACTGGGCTTTGCACCCCTGATGATATGTGATTGTGGACCTTTTCGTATCACCATTGCTCATGCCATACCGATCCCGAGATGCGCCGGCGCGGTGTTACTTTGCAAATAGCATGCTACAAAGAGGTTCTGCCAGCACAGCAGCAGCAGCAACTATAGTAGCAGCAGGCATTTGCAACGCACCTGGAGCGTGACTTCCTGCTGCGCTCCTTGGAGCGTGAGCGGTGCCTGCTGGACTTGTGGCGGTCGTCATCCCTGCAGCCAGCACAGCGGCAGAAGCAGCAGCAGCAGCAGCAGCACTTCAGCTCTGTGCCGCATGAAGCAGCGGCTGCAGTCCCAGCTGTGATCAGCGCACCAAGGCTCAAAACAGGATGCCTGAGCACCCGTACTTGGCATTGCTGCTGCCACTGTGCGCAACATAACAGCGTGTCGACACGCTCTGCACGCCTGAAGGCTGACTCTGCAAGGTTTGTTTGCACTCATGTGGTGCTACCTGCTGACAGCCGGCTCACCTGCGCTTCCTGTCCCTGGAGCGCGATCTGCTACGCCTGTTGCAGGAGATCAACAGCATCAATCAGCGAGATGCAGTGTGGGAGTGCGCCCTATAGCGGCACATAGAAAGCAACTGCCTGTACATGCATTGAACACTGTACATATGGCCTGCAAGTGATCTGCACATCTGCGCACATGCATGGGTCTGTGGTGCTCCTGGCTGCTCCCCTGCTGCTGTGCTACTGTCCACAGCACTTCCCTACCTCTCGTCCTTGTGCCGTCTGCGATCATCGTCACCTCCAACCTGATGTGATCAGCAAAAGTCCCGAATGAGAATGAGAGCCACATAAGCACGGTCCTAGTGCATCCAACACGTGGGCCCACCATAGCGTAGCCGTTGCCGTCATCCATGTTATAAAACTGTTTTAATCAGTATGTTTCAACACTTGGCACCGCGATCACAGCTGTAGCTGATGTTTCCTGCCCGCCCGGAGCTCTCTTCCTCGTGTGTGCTTCTTCACTCAGCTGTACACGGTAAGAACCATCTTTACAAATATAGGTAATCACCGCGACCCTACGCATCACAGGAAGCCAGTGTTCTGCAGCTGTGCCGTGGGGTTCTCGGGAACTCAATATGAAGTCGGTGACAGATGGGCCGACAAAGCGTATTCAGGTTACGTAACAAACCTATGATCGCCACCAGGGGGTGCCGGTCCGGAACTCCAACCACTCCTCACTGCTGGTCCCAGCTGCGGTTGTTCTACTGCCTGCAGAGGCCCGGCCGTTTGCCACATCCTGCTGCTGGCCAACATACAAGCTCTGCATTTGGTCCTGCATGTTGCTGTTATGACCAGCAGCATGCTTACTAGGTGCCTGCTGGCACGCCTCATCAGGCTGCTCAGGCTCCCCTACAGAGCAGCCTGGCAGCTCGCCTAACTGCTGCTGCTGCTGCTGCTGCTCTTGTACGCCTCTGCCACCCATCCTGCCATCTGCATCTCGCACCCGCAAGATATGCGCTTGCAGCCCGATGGGCCGCAGCGGGTCCTCCTGGTAGATGCGGCCCCAACCTGAGGCAGCCTGGCTACTGGCAGCAGCCTCACCCTGCTGCTGCTGCTGCTCGCGCTCTTTCTGCCACATGCCTGCCAGTGCTTGGTAAAGCTGGTCACCCAGCAGTGGGCAGCCCTCAGCAGCCATCTGCGCGCGTATCTGGTGCGTCCGGCCAGTCACTAGCTGCAGCGTGGTCTCAAATGCTGTGGGGCCCCAGTCTGCAGCAGCTTTGCCTGTCAGCTGCACCTGCTCAACCTGCAAGCCAGGACGCATCAAACGTGCAGTTGATCAGTGCGATGGGGCAGTACACATGATGCTGCCCACCGCACCGCTATGCTGATGCTGCCACTGGCATGCTGGCGTTTCCCTGCACAGGGATCTGTGCCAGCACTCCTAGTCTAGCGAAACCAGCTGACACAGCTCGATACCAGCTGGCACAACTGCTCGCAGCAGTGTACATATATACAGCGCCACCGCAACTCGACAAGCAGTAGCGGCACCAACACCCACAGCACCAATGCAGAACCCCAGCAGCTGCGGCGCCACACCCTGCACTGCAGCCCACCTGCAGCACAATCAGCTCACAGCGAGCGCCCTCCTCCTGCACAGCACCACTGCCACCAACCGCTGCAGGTGCAGCAGGCCGCCGCATACGCGTGTGTGCCGGCTCACCGCCCGCCCTCACTCGCATGGTGGCATAATGCATCATACTGCCCAGCGGTGGGGGCTTGTCTGTCAGGCAGCGGTAGATCTTCTCCACGTTGTGTGGCTTGTTCTTCAGCAGCAGGTTGAACCATGCTGCGAAGCCGCTAGTCTTGGCCAGCACCACCACGCCTGATGTGCCTGCGTCCAGGCGGTGCGTGTTGAGCAGCGCGTCAGGTGGCAGGCCCAGCGCAGTGGCTGTGCAGCACACCACACTCTCCAGCAGGTTGTCCACAGTGGGCGGCACCTGCGGCAGTGGCAGTGGCAAGGAGGTGCGTAAGCAAACACAGAGTGAGGCTGATGGAAGATGTGGATGCGCAGGCGCAGAGCAAACACAAGGACCAGGCCTGACAAGCCTGGGTGAGCTGCCTGTTCTGGCGTGCAGCAGCATTTGAGCTGGCGTTCGACTCCTGCTTGGCTAATGCTTCACAAAGCGGAGCTTGAGCTTCAAGCTGGCTGCAGCGCTGGGTAGCAAGTCATTGGCGGCGCTGTTTTCTGTTTCTGCTGCAGTTTGGCATGTGCAACCTGCATGGTGCTGTTGGTGGAGAGTGGATGTACCTACTGGCGCCTCCTTGCACCAGCAAATCCTGCCTAGCGATGCCGCGCACCTGCACGCCTGGAGGCTTGTCCACCACAACATACTCCCGCGCATCTGCCAGGATAGCAGCGCGCCAATCGCAGCTGTGCGCCGCAGGAAAGCGCTTAGGGTGCACATGCACGCGCACATACCCTCCTGCAGCTACTGCCTGATCTTGCAGGATGCGCTTGGGGTGCTGCAGCGCTGGGTTGCGACCATGCCTGGCTAGGCCTGCTGCTCGTAGCTGCTCCACGTGCTGCAGGTGCTGCTGCGACATGCGCGGCCGTGCTGCTGCTGCAGGTGACGGCATGATGGGGCTGTAGTGCACTGCTCCAAAGCGCATCAACTCCAGTACAAACCATGCTGGCAGCTGCAGAGCAGTAGCTACCACGTCTGACAGTTGCCCGTCTGCTGTTACTTCTAGGTGCTCCACTCTAGCTCCAGGGTTGGTGGGGTTGGGTGGGACCTTTACGACCTCTAGGGTTTGCTCAAGTGTAAGTGCTGGTATGCCATCACTGCCAGCCATGCTTTGCTGCAAGCCTGGCATACGCAGGCCTTGGCCACTGGTGCCTCTGATTGCTGCAGCTGCTGTGTCAGCTGCTGCAGAGGCTATGCTGGCTGCCGTGCTGCTGCTCACAGGAACACACTGAGAGGCCTGGAAGGCGTTATTCAAAGATTGGTGGTGGGTGCCGCTGTGTTGTTGGGATGGCAGCTGGCGAGCCAGCAGCCTAGGGCAGGCACATCCACAGCTTGGCAGCAGCAGCCTGCTTCTGGACAGCAGCATGCCCAGGGCAGCACGTTGCATGAGCTGTTAGCTGTATTATCATCTGCAGTACATATCATTGCTGCAGTGCAAACATTTGCACCCCAGTGCGTGTTGCGAAGCGGAGATGGTCAGGCTGCGAACATGGCAGGGAACTCGACACCAACCGCGCGATACGGCCGGGCCTGTGTATGTAACCGACGATCAACCTCCGTCAAGGTCAGAAACTATTAGAAGTTGGCTAGGACCGGCTGATAGGCATTGGCAGCCTCTGCCAACGGCTTAAGGCCAGTCTGACCAAGGGCTCATGTTTTTGCGTCTGACAGCTTTCTGTCAAAAGGCAGCCCGCCAACGCACTGTACAGACACCAAAAATCAGGCACCAAATGCAATGAACGAATATGACAAATGTTGTACACCACTGTGAAGATAGACACCACCCTGCCAGTGGTTATGCAGCATCATGATGCTGTGCATGTGAGATGCAGCAGCACTGTTGCAGAAAAAGGCTGCTGTGCATGTACAGTGCACCACACTTCACAGTGTGGCCAGCATAGTGGATTCATCCACTGTACCAAAACCTGCTGAGAGGGGTACACTAGACTGACCGCGCCTCCTTCTGCCGTTGGTGCTGCTGCTAGCAGCACGCGAGGTGCTGCTTTGCCAGCCTGGCATGGTCACGGCACCCAAATGTGGCATGCCCGCCCGCTGCAGCAACTGAGACAGCGCTGAACACTCCGCTGCAACCCCTTGCTGGTGCTGCTCACTTCCACTGCATGCAGCACTGCTGTTAGAAGGGCCTACAACAGCTTTGTCTGATGCTCCCGGCTGCTCCAAAGCGCTGTCATGTGAAGCCCCGTGCAGCGACTCGCTGGCTGCAACTGCCAGGCCACTGCCATCTCTGCTGCTGCTGCTGCTGTTGCTGCCGCTGCTGCTGCTGCTGCTGCTGCGAGTGCCACTTGCCGTACTCAGGCCATCCTGGTCGTTGTCAGGGTCACCCGCCAGCAGGAGCTGAAGCTCTGAGCTGGGTGCGTGCTGCAGCTGCCGAAAAGCAGCCAGCACCAAGGCAGCGCTCTCAGCCGGCAGAGCGCCATGCTGCTGCTGCTGCTGTGGCAAGGATACCGCTGCAGCTGCTGCGGAGGCTGCGCCCGTGCAAGCAGCTTGCAACACGTGCAGCGCTGCCAGCATCTGCTGCTCCAGCTGCTCCAGCCAAGCAGCAGGTGGCGGCCGTGACGCTGCTGCCAGCCATGCCACACCAAGCAGCATCTCCACCAGCAGCTGCAGGTGCTGCCGTGCTTGCTGCAGCGACGGCTGCTGCTGCTGGTGCCGCTGCTGGTGCCGCACCATATGTGTGCTGCTAGCCGCAACATAGTCCTTCAGCCAATATGGCTGCGGCCTGTACCAAGCAGCAGCAAGGCTGAGAGGCAGTGCAGCCACTTGCCGCCAGCTGCACCTCACTGCATGCACTGCTGTCATCTTTGCAATGCCTGCAAGCATCTGCTGGCTTGGCTGCACACTGCTGACATGCGGCAGCAGCTGCAGCAACTGTAGCAACTGCTGCGGCTGCAGCTGTTGCAGGCCTGCCTCAAGGCCAGCATAGCAGCTGCTGACCCAGCTGGGCCAGGGCTCCACTCCAAGGTCTGTTAGGGCCTGCAGCAGCTGCAGCAGCTGCCTTGCGGGGATGCTTTGCAGCTGAGGCTCCAGCTGAGTCAGCAGCACCTCTAAACGTGCAGGGCTAGGCAGCACCTGCAGCAATGCAGCGGCCTGAAGGCTGCAGATCACAGAAGCGACATCCGCCTCACTGTAGACACCACTGGCGCTGCTGCTGCTGCTGCTGCTGTCATGACCAGCAGCTGGCACAGAAGCCTGTGGATTGCTGCCGCTGCTGCTGTCGTTGCTGCTGGCCAGACTGTGGTCACGCGCTGTGTGCACGTATGTGACGCCCTGGCCGAGACTGTTGCCAAGCACCTGCTGTGATGGCAATGCACACGCCTGATCTGCAAGGTGCTGCACTGTGGCGCTCAAAGATGAACCACTGGGAGTGCACTGATGCTGCTGCTGTACCTCCTGAGGCAGCTGCTGTTGCTGGCGTGCCTCTTGTTGCTGCGCTTGCTGTTGCTGTGAGAGTGCAGGCACCACGGCCGCTTGCAAGCGCTGCTGCTTGACATACCCTGCTAGTGCATGCAACAGCTGCCCAGCCTCCGTGCAGCTCCAGCATGGGCTATGCTGCTGCTGCTGCTGTGATGGCAGCAGGCCTGACCCTAGGAGCCCCGTGGAAGCCTGCTCTAGCACGCGCCAGCAGCACAATTTATCGCTGCTGCTGCTGCTGCTTGTCAGCTGCCATCCCAGCAGCTGGCCGCCCTCCAGGCAGTGTGCTAGCTGCTGTGCAGTGCAGCTGCCAGCTACAGCCATCAGCCGTGCCCACAGCAGCGTGGGCAGCTCAGCTGCCAGCTGCACCGCTGCTGCACTTGCACTCCCAGTGTCCAGAGGCGATGACATGAACTGCTGAAGATGTGTGCGAGCACCCGGCTGGTGTTGCTGCTGCTGCTGCACATGGCTGTTGTGCTGCTGGTTCAGTGTTGCCGCCCCTGATGCTACTGCTGCAGCAAGCCCCTGCACTGTGTGTGACAAGGACTGAGGAGTGAGGTTCTGGACATGCTGCTCAGTAACGTGGCACAGCTGCCCCAGCACCTGCCTCTGTTGTGGGTGTTGCTGCTGCTGCTGCTCCAGGGTGACATCAATGTGCAGCCCAGAGGGCTGGAACCTGGCTCTGCCACCTGCTGCCTGCCGTACTGCACCGTACAGCTGCTGTTGCTGCTGCTGCTGCCGATGCTGCTGCTGCAGCTTTGAAACCAGCTGCCACCACAGCAGTGCAATGTGGGCCTGCTGCAGTTCACCTGCATGCTGCAGCAGCAGGCGCTGTGCAGCGCTCCAGCTGCGTGTCATGGCTGCTTGCTGCAGCAGCTGCACATAGCTGTGCGCATAGAGCACTGGTTTCGGCCCTTGCTGCTGCTGCCGGTGGTGCTGCTGCTCCTGGTTCACAGTGCTTGCGATGTAATCACCGTCACTGGTCCCTGAGTGGCTCACGGAAAGCCCTTCTGCAAAGAGGACCCCTTCTGAGCTCTGTTCCAACCCTTTACGCACAGTTGCCAGACCTCGCTGCTGGCACCGCCTGCGCGTCATACCGCAAGGCGCAACAGTGCTTGCTGCTACTGCTTGCAGCTGCTTCGTCTGGCGTGGCAGCAGCCATGCTGCCTTGTCTGCTGCCACGCCATCGCCTGCTGCAACTGCTGTTGCTGCCCTGCAAGCTTTGCTCGAGTTCAGAGCCCAGGTAAACTTCCTTGTTGACGTGCGTGAAGGCGGGAAGCCTTTACTTGCTGACACAGTCCTGGCTGGTTGCCTGCCACAGACACGACAGCAGCAGCACAGCTTGGTGAGCCGACCACCACACTCTACCGTCATTGCAGAGCTTCACACGTTTGAAGCTTACCACGGAAGTACTGTTGTGCCTTTCGTGCGGCAGCTCGCGCCCTCTGCAGCTGGCTTCATGCCACCGCCGAACTGATGACAGCCATACGCCTAGTACATGCTTCTAGCTTTGCAATCACGAACAACATCTACGAACAGTATGTTTGTTGATCAACTGAACTCCTGGAATAGCTTGTGATCGTTTTGCAGCATGCTAGTTACCTTGGGTGCAGCTGCTCAAGTGTCACAACACCGTGGTGTGCCGACCTGGTGCATCTGTGCTGGGTGCCTCTCCATGCAATCAAGATAGAGAGCCACGTCAATGCGCGCTAAGTGCATGCACTCATGCATGAAGCCTTCGGAAGGCTGCCAGGCCCCAGGCATCACTGCACTGTGTCCAGGTCAGCATGCTGGCAGCCTGTCATGCAGCGGGTGTCCAGGTCAGCATGCTGGCATAGAACCACACACACCATATCAGACAGATTTCGCAGAAAATCAGTAGGATATGTGTTACATCACAATGTGCATACCCACAAGCTGAAACGCAGAGGATTTGTCACACAACTCGCTTCAGCTGCGGCAGCAATCCAATTGACGATAGAAGATCACTTGGCAAGCAACAGGCACATGCAACGCCAGCTCTCGCAGCATGCTCAACAGCATCTGACCAACGTTGTAAGCTGCCTAGGGCTTCAACTGTCATGACAACTTCAAACCAGCAACAACTGACAAAATGCTGAGCGCGCACGCTGCCCCAACAAGTGAGTAACAAGGACCATGCAGCTGCAGCACAGTTGCGAGATCACCGTCAATGCTTGAAATGATGTCAAGCTGCATGTTTACGCGTGCATCCCCACAGCAGCCGTGCGCCTGATGGACAAGTCCAACATTGAACACAGCAGCAGGTCAGAGCACAGCGTGTCTGCACACTGCAAAGTGATTGGCGCTTGTGAATGCTAAACCTCACAGAAAGTGCCAGACCACGTACATGGCTTGCTTGGTAGATACATAAAGTACAGTCCAGTCAGTCGCCGGCACCTGCCAGGTCGCAGGCTGCCAATGATCAGCGCTCAACGCAACACAACCCCATATGTGCCTGGACTTCAGGATCCGCTAACCCATCAACAACCCCCACCCCCACGCGTCATTCATATCAGAAGCTACGCTGCACCTGCTGCAGCCCAGAAACACAGCAGTGCCTGGTCAAGCGGCAGGCAGCAGCGCACCATCAGCACAGCAGCATCACAGCTGCAGAAGCCACAGCAGCATGCAGCACAGCAGCTTAGGCCTTGGGTGTGGCCTTGGCCTTGGCGCTCTTGGGGGTGGCCTTCTTTGCTGGTGTCTTCTTGGTGGCGGTCTTGGGGGTCTTGGGCTTGGCTGCGCTCTTGGGGGTGGCAACCTTCTTGGCTGGGGTCTTCTTGGCAGAGCCCACCTTCTTGGTGGCCACAGTCTTCTTCACCTGTACGGGAATCGGCAGCAGCAACGGGTCAGCCATTGTGGTGGCAGCGTAACTTGGTGTGGTGGCCTTTCTGTTATGATTGTCAACTACCTCTGTGCCACAGACACAGCTGGCGGGAACAACGGAATGCACACGCCAAGGCGACAATGAGCGGGCAGGGTTGATTGTTCCAGCTCTTTGTTAATCAAAGGGCGGTTTGCACTCATTGTTTGCTGCGGATGGCGAATGACTGAGTTATGATTTCAGGCCAACCATAAGCGCCTCAGCACAGTGCATGCCACAAGGGTGCATGCATCCCAAAACTCTGCTTAACAACGCTGCTTGCCCTGTCCCCTGACTGATGCTGACCTTTGGTGTGGCCTTGGCGCTCTTCACCTTGGGTGTGGCCTTCTTCGCTGGGCTCTTTGCTGGCGTCTTCTTTGCTGGTGTCTTCTTGGCTGCAGGGGCAGGTGCTGCTGCTGCAGCGGGTGCTGCCACCTTTGGCACCTGCACAGCACATGACAACGATCGTCTGTGAGCAACTTCTTGCAGCTGCAGCATGCTGGCACAATCCTGTGTGATTCGCCTTGCTATGTCTCGGTCGGTTGCTGGAGGTAGGTAGGGCCTGAAGAAACGTTGACTAATCTCAGGCTGCAGTCAAGCCTGCTGTCCCAGCAAGAACGCAACTCAACACATAAATACTTTGAAGAAAGGCCCGCCTGTCCATTCGAGCAAGTTAGAGGCCCGCGAATGGCCTGCTGATGCAGACACACAGGCAGAACTGCGAGAAGCTGCAGCCTCCAGCTCTCACCCCGATCATTGCTAAAATACATATTTCGGGGCTGTATGAACATGTGCATTGCACAAGCAAGGCATGGAACAGCCCGTACAAATGCTGTTGTTGAGGCTGGAGCGCACCTCAGCCTTGGGCGTCGCTGCCTTCTTGGCCTTGGGTGTTGCTGCCTTCTTGGTTGGCTTTGCCCTTGCCTTGGGTGTCACAGTCTTCTTGGCTGCTGCCTTAGGCTTTGCTGCTGCTGGTGTCTTCGCCATGGTGCTGTATTTGTTCTGCCTGTTCGGGAACTGGAAGAAGTATAGCTTTGAAAGTTGGAAATGTCACTCAACAAACTAGTCCAGTGCAGACCCATTACTGGCTTTGACCTGATGGACGGACGATGGTGTTTCAACAACAAGCGGTACTATTTGCCCGAACCCCAAATACCCCACACAACGGTGCTCGCTCAAAATATACAAATATTAATGATCACTTTGAAAATAATGCATTTATGCTTGATAGCAATACCGACTGGTCCTGCAGCAACAATAGATCCGTTCTTCAGATATCCGTTGGCCGCAGTGCAGCAGACCCAGCTGCTATTGCCAGGAAAATTAACGTGAAGAGAGTTACCTAAAGCCTCTTCACAAGCTAACGGGTTGCGGGCGCCCACTCGACATCAAAGGGTTCTGGTGTCTAGGTTGACTTGCTTTTGTGCCTTGACTTCACTACTTGTATGCCGCATCTGAGATCAGCCGTGTTGTGCATACTTGAAGCCACAGCATCGCCTTGTTGCAGTGCCATGCGGCAGGTGCCTGTGGTGCTCCACCGTGTGAGGGTGCCGCTCCAGCCTGGCCCAGGCTTAGGCCTGGGCCCGCTGGGCCCACGGCATGGCAAGTATAAACAGTACCAGGTGGCACTTCGCCTGACTAGCTGGACAAGCACACAGGTAGCCCAAGAGGGCACGACACTATTAATATTTTCGTCTTTAATGAGTCTGGCCTCATTCACACCAGCCTGTGGCCTCATTCACACCAGCCTGTGGCCTCATTCACACAAGGTATGATGTTTGCTTTTACCTGGACTCCAGGATCCGCCTAAAACGTTCACTTCACACCAGCGGCTGCAATCCTTTGCACCAACACCGTCACGGTGTTGTTGCCGGCAGCGCGGCCCCACAGCAAATGCGGCAAAAAAATGCCAATGCTGCATAAGAGGCCCTCCAATGACATACAGAACACCACCAATATGAAAGGGTGCGTTTTGTTTCTAAGTTGTTGCGTTTTGTTTCTGATGATATTTGGGGTAGTAGGGGGGTGTGCCGAGTGATATCTAGGAGCATTGCTGAGTATCTTGTCCAAGCTTGGGATGTGCGTAATAATTGCAAACACAATGGAGCAGTGCTCCCTCTTTCTTCCGCTCCTGAGGGGCGCGGGGCCGATGGCGTTGATGCTATGGCTTAATGGGTAACATGATGATGATGAATATGAAAGGGTGCATGCAGGCTGATCTGACATACATTCCCTGTTGATGCCACACCTGTGTGTGGGCGCTATATGATCATCATGCCATGATGGCAGTGCGATGGACCAACTGTGCGGCGAGGTGCGCACCGTGATGATCATCTGTGCCCTCACGATCGTGATAGAGCCTGGTGTTTGCTGCTTTCGAACGCTGCAACACCACGAGCAACAGCGTCCCACATGTCTCGCGTCTGCTGCTGCACCAGCCCGTCTTTTGAGCTGTAGTCCAGGCAATCCAGGTTCCAGAACCCTATGCCCTTGAGCCCATGGTCAGCTGCCAGCTGGTACTTGAGCGCCAGGCTGGCAGGGTCGTCATACCACACCTGCAGGGCAGTTGCACATTGCCAGCAACAGCAGTGGTAAGGCAGGGACTGGCAAGATAGGAGAACAGCCAGCAAGGCGCAGCAGCTGCTGCGCTCGGCAGCCGCCAACCCAGCAAACACCAACAACAGTACAAGGAACAGGCACTCGACAGCAGATGATACAACTGGGCAGTGCTTTTAGTGTCATTTGTTACAATTGATTGTTGAAGCATGACAGCACACTCTAGCAGCTACGTTGCTCTGCTTCTTAGGCCTGCTCTTGCACAGCAGACTTGTGTTTTGGTATGCATAGCAGCTGCTGCGCCGCTGCTGTGCTGCCCACCTGGTGGATAGATCCGTCATGTGCTCGGTAGTTGAAGTATGGTGATGCCTGCGTGGGCTCCCACCTGACCACAGTCGTGTTCAGCTTCTGCTGCAACACTGGTGCACACACAAGCACAGCGTGGGAGGGACAGCTATCAGCGTCATGGTGACAGCGCAGGGCATGCTGCTGCATCCGGTCAACTTGGTTGTGACTGGAGGCACAACAGCTGCCAAGCACATGCTTGCCAGCTCGAGCCTCAGCAGGCACACTGGCAGCAACAGCTTTTCAACACGCTGCGCACCACAAAGTTGCACAGCTAACATGCTGCAGATGCAGGACACACGCTGCGACAGCTGCTCCTGCTGATGCCTGCTGCACATGCACATGTGCCTGCCTGCTGACTGCTTGCAGAAGTGAAGGGGGAACCAATGTGACTCTGCGCTTCCGCTTCCTCCTCGCCGGCTGCAATGGCTCTGGCCATTACATGATCATGGAGTCAGTTGTGAACCAGGGATTGCTGGATCACTTACATGCCATGATCTCGTAGTAGCAGCGCTGCGCCCCTGCTGCATCGCTGCAGCTCACGTCTTGAAACGTCACTGGCTGCAGCCGGCACAGGTCAACGTCTGCTGCTGCAGGTGCGCCAGCATCAGTGCCTTGGCATGGGTAGTCGTAGCCATACCTGGGTGTGTCAGACACAGAAGTAGTAGGCAGTACTCGGCGAAGTAGTAGGCAGTACTCGGCGCCCAACAACGTCATACACAGCTGCATGATTTCAGCTGAAGCAACAGCTGCTGCACAGCGCCTCACCCGCACAGCATATCTGCTGTGCTATATGGCAGTGCTATATGGCAGTGCTATATGGCAGTGCTATATGGCAGTATTGCACATGCTGCGGACAGCCCAATGCACTGCCTGCACCTCAGCAGCGGCATAATCGCAGCGTGATGTTTTTCCG
This sequence comes from Tetradesmus lagerheimii, assembly GCA_902809745.2. Classification (NCBI taxonomy): domain Eukaryota; kingdom Viridiplantae; phylum Chlorophyta; class Chlorophyceae; order Sphaeropleales; family Scenedesmaceae; genus Tetradesmus; species Tetradesmus lagerheimii. Next base: position 26,409 of record CADDIJ020000830.1, read on the forward strand.
TGCACCCCAAACACACAAGCTTTTCACAACGCAGCGGCTGCAACTGTCAGCAAGCATCAAGACATCAGCCGCTTCTCACCATGGCAGGCCCAGAACCAGCTTGCTGGCTGGTACCCCCAGCGACAGCCATTGCCGCACGCTGCGCCGCACAGCGTCTAACGGGCTGTTTGCGCCTGCAATGCAGCGCCCCAGGATCTGGCCAGCCACAGGGTTGCAGCGCAGCAGAGGTAAGCGCACAGCTGTCAGCAATTTTTTTTAACTTTTTGCTAGCAACTCAGGCATAACAGTCCCCAAGCAGAGGGCGGTACAGCAAGCATATCACGTACTGATGCAGGCTGCACTTGACGCATAGTTTGTGTACGCAGCAAGGCATATGCACAGCTGGCTGCCAACGCCACTACTTCCCAACAATCTGAATGTGCCGCTCACTTGTGATGCTGTGTCATACGCCATGACAAATACCGTGTCAGCCGCAGCAGCCAGGCCTGCCCAGTCGTAGTTCCTGCCATCTACATCAAAGGGCGACCAGGGCACGTCCACTGACACAGTAGCACCTGGCACAGCATCCTGCAGTGTCTGTGCGGTGAGGTTCACCAGTGCCACGTAGTCTGCTGCTGCCTTGTCACCCACCTGGCACAGCCAGGACACCAAAGATGGACAGCAGGGCAGCGCAGGACAGGAGGTGCAGCACAGTAGGCAGCGAGCAGGTGCGAGGCTCTGCACTGCGTCACCAGATGTGCTGTTCATGCCGCACCAGTGCACTGGCTTGAGCACACTGGGCACTAGCATTGCTGTGTAGCGTGCAGGTGAGGCCCAAGCAGCATGGTCCCTCAAACAGTGTGCACAGCCCCTGCAAGCTCTGCTGCTCACCTGCATGGGCACTTCCAGGTCGAAGTTGATGCCACCCGCGCCCAGCTTCACCAGCTGCACAACCTGCTTGGACACCTGCAGCGCAGCATAGCGCAGCACATATCAGCGCGCCATATCGCAACGCAGCACACCACATATCACAAGCTCAGCAGATGCCAGTACTTGTCAGCCCACTGCCAGGAAGCTGCCATTCCTGCGCAGCCGCACATCACCTGCAGCTGCGCAAAGACTTCCTGTAGTCAGTCCACCTCAGCAAACCCTGCCAGTAGGCCAGTATGCTCTGAATATGATGCGATCCAGTGCTAGTTGCTGCCGCAGCACCCGCTCTGGTGATGCAGCAGCTGTGGCGCCGCCAGCCACTCAACCCTTGCTGCCGCTCACCCAAGCAGCACGCTTCTTTGGCGTGCTCATGATGTCCTGCGCAGTGGCTGCTGTCACACCTGCATTCAACTCCACCTGCGTTGCAGTAAGTGACATCTGCAGTGTTGAGATGTGGTCTCCACTGACACTTGAGTGGTGGCGTTGCGGTTGTGGCAGGAGACCAACTGGTGATGAAGTTCACACTGCGCTGCTGATTGGCAGCAGTGAGCAATCATGCATGTAGTTGTGTTGGGGACTGCAGCGATGCTGCTGTATGTTGCCACCTTGGCTCCATGCTGTGCTGCCAGCTGCACCAGGGCTGGGTCTGTCCTCCAGGCACTGGTGGTCAGCAGTGACCAGTCGTAGCCGCGGTAAGTAGGGGTGCTCGCAACTGAAAACCCATACACCTGCAGAAGCACAGATGTGCATGAGCGTTTGTAATACAAAAAGAGGGGAGGTGTATGTGGGTTCAGGGAATGTGCTTAGCCCGGACCACTTGCAAGGCTTGCAAGCAGCAGGCCGGACGTGCTACATCTAGTGGTTGCTAGAGCGCCTCATTACTGTGCTGGCTCGATCAGGAGTGAAACAAGCCGTCGCAACTCGCCTCAACTCGCCTCTTGGCTCCAGACTGTGCAGCGCCGGCACAGCAGATGCTGACACACAGCAGCAGAAACACAACAGATACGTGCATCATCATGTGCATCACCCTGCGCTGCATTGTCAACACGGTGCTGTTCATGCAGCATACAGTTCCATGTGTTTCTGGCGTTCTCGTGGGTTTGGAGAAAGGCAGATCCGGCAAGGGCAGCAACACACTTTTGACAGGAGTTACACAGGAAGGGTTTTGTTCAAGTTGTTCTGCGCAGGAGGCATACCGAGCCTCGTTATTATTGCGTTAACACTATGTTGCGTCAAGATCGGCCGGCCTACGTTGCTCTTGGATCTGCTCGGACCGCTGCATCAGCACACAAGTACGAGGCTCCCCCTGTACAGTAGAGCAGCGTTTGAAAACACCACCTCTTCTATATGATAACGTTTGTGAAGGTTGAATCAAACCTTTCGAGGCTTCCATCGCCTACTTGAATGTACCTGCTGCGTCAGCTGTCAACTGCTGGACTACACAGAGCAGCTGCAGCACAGACAGGAGCACTTGTAGCAGCAGTTAGAGGTGTAAGCGGCATGGTAGACATCGGCAGCCTAGCTCCTAGAGGTGAGCACTTGCATGCTGGGCAAGTGTTACTGGAGTCTGGGACTAGCAGGCTGCATCTGTGCTGTCCTGCGCAGGTCATCAATGCATGCACACCCATCACATCTCACATCTTGCTGCTGCAGATGTGTGCATAGCAGCTGCAGTTAGAACGCCAATGGGGGCGTTCCAAGGCAGCCTTTCTAGCTTCTCAGCCACTGAGCTGGGCAGCTTTGCCATCAAGGGTGAGCAGCTGCTGCTGTTGAACGGCACGCTGGTGCCAGCAGCACAACATCACCATGCATTTAGCTAGCCAGCGCGCCTTGAGCTTTTGAGCTGTTGGTTCTACATTTGTTGCGCCTTGCTTCATGGCAGCCCAGCAGAAGCAACCGCATGCATTGGTTCCAACACCAATTGCCATGCGGCCAAGATCTGCCCCTGCGCAACATGCGCTGCACAAGCTGCTCTTTTGCACATCCAGCATCTGCATCACTAGCCCAGCCTGCAAAGAAGCGCAGGATTGCTCATCCATGTTGGAGGTGTTGCTGTGCAGGTGCTTTAGAGCGAGCCAGCATCAGTCCTGCGCTGGTGCAGGAGGTGTTCATGGGCAACGTGTGCAGCGCCAACCTTGGGCAGGTGCGCCGCAGCAGCGGGGCAGCCGGCTGCAGGGTCAGCGCAATCTGATTGTACAGCATTTGCACAGCATTGTTTTTGAAGCGTTGCACAGCTGCTGGAAGGCCACTGCCAGCAAAGGCTCGCCCCATATCTTCAGCCAATGCATGGTTTGCTTGGTTCTATAGGCAGCAAGCAATTGTCTAAGACAGGCATGTGTGCCCATCTCAGTGCGCAGCTTCCTAGTCATGGGCCGGGCAGTACCTTGAAAGCACTGTGTGCTGTGCACGTGGTGTCTCAGCACTGCCTAGAAGCGTGTGGCCACCTCACCACACGTGGGCAGATGTCCAACACCAGCGCGTTGCACTGCTGTACTGCTGCACACCTGCACTCCTGCACTCCTGCACTCCACTCCTTCTGTGTGTGTGCACTGACCGCCTTCTGTATGCGCGCAGGCGCCTGCCAGCCAGGCTGCATTTGGCGCGGGCATCCCCAGCAGTGTGCCGTGCACGGCGGTGAACAAGGTGTGTGCCAGCGGCATGAAGGCGGTGGTGCTGGGCTCGCAGACCATCATGGCAGGTGGGAAGAAGAAGAAGGGTGTTACACGGTGTGTTCAAGCGGCTACGCCGCAACAGACCATCATGGCATGTAGGCGCTGCGAGACGCAGGGCAGGCTACGCGTATCCAATCCTGACTATTGTTAGCAGGAACATTAAAGAGCCGTTGCATAAGGGCTACAGTTGCCATTAAGCGGTTAAGCAGCAGAGGCAGCATGAGCAGTGCAGCTGACATTTCCCGATGTGTGTTTTGCACAATGCTGCTGGCCTCGTTTGGTAGCAGCTGTCTGGGTCGAGCGCTGCGTCAGCTGTCGCTGTGTGTCTGTGGCAACAGAAGTGAGTGCGGAGGCGCCTACAGCACCTGCTAGAGCCAGAGTGCCAACAGACACCTGACAAATGACAGCGATGCTGTCAGCGCCTCATCAGAAATCGTGCTGAGGATGGTGGCACCATCTGCACCATCAAAGGCCAGTTCTGCATGTGGTGTTACTTCGCCTGTCGCAGGTGACAATGATGTTGTGGTTGCTGGCGGCATGGAGAGCATGAGCAACGTGCCGCACTACCTCACCAACAGCAGGACAGGGCTGCGCTTGGGGCATGGGCAGATTGTCGACGGCCTAATAAAAGACGGTACGGCACGCCAGCAGCACCGGTGCCACCAGTGCCAGCTGTACGATCAGCAGTGGTGTGTCACTCATCTACTGGGTGTAGCACAGCAGCAGTGCATGCGGCAGCTGATGCTTGCCAACATGTGTTATGCGGGGGCAGGCATTAGAGTTGGTGGGCTGGCGCTGCCTTCAAGTCGTTCTGCATAGCGCTTGGGTTACATTCAACATAGCACTGGCTATCTGCTGCTGCTGCTGCCAGGCTTGTGGGACCCCTACAGTGATGTGCACATGGGTGACTGCGCAGAGCTGTGTGCAGAGCACTACCAGATCAGCAGGGAAGCCATGGACGACCACGCCATAGAGGCCTTTGAACGCGCACGCGCAGCAGCACCATACACCAGGTACGCTGTGTTGCTGTTCACTACCTAGCAGTACATGGACTCACAGGACAGGAGCAATATGAGGCGTGGGCTGTTCTGCGCAACCGCAGACATGATCTCAGCTTGCTTGCCAGGTTTATTTCCAACAATGGAGTGTCTAGCCGCTAGATGATGATCTGCACACAGCTGCGAGTGTGCTGACCACCCTGTGCATCATGATGTCCGCATGCTTGCTGCCGCTGTTGTGCGTGGTCCAGGGCTGAGGTGGTGCCTGTGCAGCTGCCGCCCAGCAAGGCTGAGCCCTCGGGGCGGCTGCTAGAGCAGGACGAGTCACTTGCCAAGGTCAACACGCAGAAGCTGCGAGGCTTGAAGCCCTTCTTCAAGCAGGTGCGCTGCAACAGCAGCTACTGCGGTGACATGTCGGCTGGCAGTATGCTGAGTGATGCGGCATGGCTTGCCCGTTTCTATCGAGAAAGCATAATCACAAATGTCACAATGCACACAGTACAGCCGGCAACGCGTGGTGCCTACCTATTGTCGATGACAGGTCATTGTTTTTGGTTGGTACAGCTGGTGTGCAGGCGCTTGTAATGTTGGCAATGCAGCAGGGCTTGCAGCTTGGTGTTGCCTGCCAGCTGACCTCCCAGCCCTCATCTATGAAAGTGTAGCAGCACTCTAGCAAAAAAACTTGCAGAGACACCCTACCCCTGCATGCAAGGCTGCGCACGCATCTGTGCCTGCACACCTCCAGAGCTATGCACAGCCTGTCGTCACCTGCCATCTCCCTGCATCTCGTGCCTGCGCAGGATGGCGGTGCAGTGACAGCCGGCAACTCCTCCCCCATCACTGACGGTGCGTGTGCGCTGGTGCTGGTGTCAGCTGCCAAGGCTGCCGAGCTGGGCTGCCCAGTGCTGGCAGTGCTGCGCGGCTACGGGGACGCCAACCAGGACCCAGAGTGGTTCACAACAGCGCCAGCAGCAGTCACACCAAAGGTGAGACTCACCTTATGGCTATTGCTGAGGCTTGTCGCATCTTGCATCTACAGCTGCAGCGTGCGCGATTCAACTTCCAGTTGCTACGCGTGACGACCCTATGCCTGGCACTCAGTGCGTGTGCAGCCTGCCAAGGAAGGTGCTTTTATGGTGCTCCCAGTGGTGACCTGACCTGCTGTCTGGTGCTCCATCTCTTGGGCAAAATCTTTGCTGCTGCCAGGCGCTTGCGTGTGCGGGCCTGTCTCAGGCCGACATTGACTACTGGGAGATCAACCAGGCCTTCAGCGTGGTGGACCTGGTCAACCAGAAGCTGCTGGGGCTGGCGTCGCAACGAGTCAACGTGCATGGCGGCGCAGTGGCGCTAGGTGAGCCGCCAGCGGCAAAGTGCTGGGGGGAAAGGGGAGTGGTGCTCAAAGTTGATTGCACGCGCATCTGGGAATTATGCAGCTTGTTATGGATTGGTGAATAGCTTGTGAGTGCAACACAGCTGCTGTGTATGATCTATAGTGACAGACAACCGACTGCAACGGTGCGCTGCTGCTGCTGCTGCAGGCCACCCGTTGGGGGCCAGTGGTGCCGTGATCATCACGCGGCTGATCAACGTGCTGCGGGCTCAAGGCGGCAGGCGCGGCCTGGCAGCCATCTGCAATGGTGGCGGTGGCGCATCAGCAGTGGTGCTGGAGCTTGTCAACTCACCAACCGCGCAGCTGTGATTGATGTACTGCAGTACAGCTGCACGGTAGATGTGAGCAGGTGCAGCGGCTGTGCAGCTGCAGGGTGTGAAAGCGCGCCGGTGTGTAGCACAAGTTTGCTGTGTTGGGGCGGTTGTGTGCAGACGGGTGTTGCTGTACATCAGCTTGTAGGCAAGCATAAAGGATGAGTCATGGTATGGTTGTATGATGGGTAATATGGTATGGGCTTCTTTCAGTGGTGTTGCAGTTGGTATGTTGCGCTGTGTTGTCATGTGTTGTGTTGTGTAAACATACGCAGTTGATGTGCATAAAGCGTCGTGTTGAGCTGCTCATTCACACAGGTGCTACATGTGCTGTGCGTGCTCTTCTGCTTGCGCACAAGCAGCTAAACCCTAAACCCTAAAGCTGTATGTAGAGTGTTTGTGTACATTGCGGCATGCACTGTCACGCACTCCACATGGTGGCAAACCGCCACTCATGCGATGCCGTGCTGTGCCGACCGCCACCTCGGTGGTGACTGTACCTCAAGCAGGCGTACTGCCAGCAGCAGGGATGCAGCCAGTGGCGCGCTGCTGACGGTGCATCACTTGGTGCTGGTGCCATGCATTCTGCTCTCCATTAAACTTCCAGGCATCAACGCCATCAACAGCTGGACAGCAACCACTCATGGGGCCGCCAATGTATCATGCACCAGGCTGCTTGCAGCCACCAGCACTGGTGTCTCAACCAGTGCTGTTGGCTGCCAGCCAGTGTCTATTGCTTGCTCATTCTGGATTTGTGGTGACACCCTTGTGACACCTGTAAGTATAGTTGCAGCCTGGGCTGGCCGGCCCACGTACATGCACAGGCTGCTGGGTTTAGTATGTACCTCACACAGCTTGCGTTTCTGCCACGCTGGCAGACAAGCAGCTGCCGCTCTTTGGTGTGCCATGCAGACACGCCTCCACGCGAGCGCAGGATGCGTAGCATGATGTTCAGCATTGTCACTCATACTTTTGTGTCGCTTGTGCTGGGAGCCGAAGGACAGGGTACTTGTGTGAGTGCAACAGAACAGATTACGCCTGCTATCATAGCTTGACGCTGATCGTCAAGGCCGATAATCCGCCAGCGGTCAGCTGCTGGCCATCAGCATTATATGCGTGCTGCTTTCAGTATGGCAATGTTGGTAAGTGCGGCACTTGTTTGCATATGCATATGCAATGCCTCCTACCCAATGATGTTTCTGCTGCTGATGTTTCTGTGTGATCACCATCACACGGTGTGACCTGTCTGTGGCCACATGTCTCGAAGCACCCGGTCTGAGATGCCGTGCTGCTAGATCTGGCAAGTTACGCATGCATGCATACCCACACCAGGACAGCGGGGGGGGGGGCGCGGGGCCGATGGCGTTGATGCTATGGCTTGATCTGGTAATTTGATGATGATGATGATGATGATGATGATGACGACGACGACCAGGACAGCGGGTGCTGCCATCATTGCTTGCACAGCCTTGCATCTCCTACCAACGAAAGGGTATCTTTATCTGCCAAACTGGCAGTGGAATATCCGGATAATCTCTGGTAGAAGCAGGCGAGATTATCCAGCTGCAGTACTGAAATAATCTGCATTACCCGTGGGTTACACTGTCGCTTTTAGATAAAGTCCAGTGGTGGTTATCTTTATAGCAGGATATCCCAAGGATAAAGTCTGTATCGTCCCTTGATATCGGAGATTAGTGTACCGTCATGACGGTCAGTAGAGCCCTGGTTATGCTAAAGTTGTTTGAGAGGAGGATCATCATCACGGTCACCGTGGAGCCTCAGATCTGAGATCTTGCACTCTCAGAGTGGCCAACTCAGCTATTGTAAACTCAACTTGAGCATGACGGTCATGGCATGGCCTGTGAGTCTACTTAACAGACTGTAGTGCAGGATCTCGGCCAAATCTAGCCTGCCGGTGGTGCATTTGAACATTTGTGCACTCAGATCCTGCTGAGCATTGGCCCACGGTGGCAATTCGATGTCTCTGCCCATGCTACGTATCAGACTACTTGACCAGCGAGTCGCAACGACATTATATCAGTGTATAGTTACACCTGCTTGACCGTCAATGGCTGGAAGTCAAGGCTGCGAACCACTATTCAATGCCTACAGGCAGCACAGCCACAGCTGCAACGTAAATCGTCATTCTGTATCATTCAGCAGGCGTCACAATCATCCTGCAGCATGGGTCGTTCTTTGCAATGCACGCCTCCAGCTTTAATTTCACCCCCTGGCCCTGATACGCATCCAGCCAGCTAACCACTAGTTAGGGGGCCCATAGGCAGCAAAGCCACAGCTGCAACGCATCTGATCATCCTGCATCATTCAGCAGGCGTCACAATCATCCTGCAGCAAGGATCATCTTTCGCAATGCAGGCCTCCAGCTTCGACTTCGCCCCCTGGCCCTGATATGCATCCAGCCAGCTAACCACTAGAGAGGGGGCCCACAGGCAGCAAAGCCACAGCTGCAACGCATCTGATCATCCTGCATCATTCAGCAGGCGTCACAATCATCCTGCAGCAAGGATCATCTTTCGCAATGCAGGCCTCCAGCTTCGACTTCGCCCCCTGGCCCTGATATGCATCCAGCCAGCTAACCACTAGAGAGGGGGCCCACAGGCAGCAAAGCCACAGCTGCAACGCATCTGATCATCCTGCATCATTCAGCAGGCGTCACAATCATCCTGCAGCAAGGATCATCTTTCGCAATGCAGGCCTCCAGCTTCGACTTCGCCCCCTGGCCCTGATATGCATCC
>CADDIJ020000831.1:0-87265 GCA_902809745.2 Tetradesmus lagerheimii
TTTATGGTGTTTCAAAGCACACTTTTAGGGGTGCCAGCTTATGCCTTGTACAATCCTGATCGAGAGACTAGGACTATTTTGGCTTCAAAGTTGCTTCAATCTCCCTTTTTGGCGCAAGATTGCGTTCACTTTGTGTGGTGCATGCCATCTAAGATGGCGAACGGCCTACGTGTAACTTCCACTCTCTCAATTATCCCCATGCACTATTGCAGACACTGGCGCCAGCTTGCATTGTACAGCATGCATAACCATGCATAACAGAGCATGCATTGGCCATTTGAGAGAGAGAGTAGTTACATGTGGGTCCAGTCACCATCTCAGATGGTATGAGCCACCCCAAAATGAGCACAATGTCAACGCATGACGAAAGAAGATGAGCACACAATGTAGCCCATTGAGGCCATCCGTTGAGCACAGGGTCTCTCCAGATTGAGCATAAGATTATATCTGAGGTGTGTCAGTGACACACCCCAATCAACCAACAGCATGTGCTGAAGAAGCACACCAACCAAAAAGCATGTTGTCAAGATCACACAGCCAGAGAGATAGGCAGGGCAGCTAAGGCGGCATAAAGGCGGCAGCAAACCAATAATGTGACAGGATGCATGTGTAACTCGTCAAGTAACCTAAACTCATCACGGGCTAGGAGCAACAGCGTCTAAGGCGTCATCTACAGGGACATAACCCTCAGGCTGGATTGGCACACTTTGATGGTCAGGGGACAACCCCAGCAACACTGAGCGATACAACCACATCTGATAAACCACCACAGCCAAGCCCTCTTGATCCTCACAGTCTAGAATGCGCGGCACCAACTCGTTAGCATAGCGATCTACAGTACCCGCAGGATAGAACACACTAAGGCAGGCACCGCGCAAGTGGTCATATGCAGGGCATTCTAGCAGAAAGTGTTTGAGATCCTCCACATTGTCATAGGTCCCAGTCCGGGCGTGCACGCGTGTGCGCCAAACTGCTCGGCTAGCTGCAACAGGATTAGCACACGAGCACTTGCAGTCCAGTACCAAGGCCATGCACACATGGTAGAGTTTCCGTGGTTGAAATTGCAAGCAAAATGGTACAGAGCCCTTCAATCCACTTTAATGCAACAGCACCACAAGGGCAAGGGTGTGCAGGAGCACATATCAAGCATCAAGTACCTGCCCCAAAGGCATAGCATACATGCGCCGCACACTGCCACGTCGGCACTGTACTGTAGCAAGTACAAGCAGCACGCAGCTGCACGATACGCAGCATACTCGCTGCTGCAATTAAGTGCAGCTGAATCAACAGGCACTGATCTGCCACACACTGTGGTCGCGCTGTGAGCTCAAACCATAACAGCCACACGTGCAACAGCACCAAGTCACAGCCTTGAATGACAGGTGCCGCTTACCGTTGCGGATTCAACATGTGCAGCAACCATGCCTCGGTGAGCAGCTGCATGCCCCCCACTCCATGTGTATTACGTGTCAGGCAAACCCCAGAGCATTGGCTACAGTGCAGGGTGCACCGGCCCTGTGCCTGCAAGCATCACATGTTGAAATCACAGCACAAGCAGTACACAAAGGAATGCTGCCCATCTTTCTGACACTGCCACCGCAGCACACGGCCAGCAGCCTGTATGCGTCTGCCCACCTGACACCGTTACGTAACATGACAAACAAAATAACTGATCGTAACTTTGGTTCTGCAACTGGTAGCGTGAGTAATATCATTGCTTATCCACTTACTAACCTCAACGCGATGCATACACATGACAACAACCTCAACACGTGTTGTTTCTGACAACCCGCCATGTTACTTTCACCCTCCAACCACACATCAGACACCGCCACTGCCGACCCAGCAGTTTCCCCAGCCACCAATCCACTAACAATCTTTTGAATCATCATCATCCCCACAAAGGATCTGAACAGGATCTGTAAGCACCTGTAACAGCCGGTGCGCAAGACAGTCTCTAAAATCAGCAGAAAGCAGACACCGCGCATCGCACCCACGGCTGTGCTGTGCAGACGCCTCGTATAATGTATATCATGCAGGTGTCACGCGTGTATGTGTAGATGTTTGCGCTAGCTGCCTTCAAAGCGCGGGGCACACCATGAAATGCCTTGCAGCAGCACAAGCGTGCCCCCGCTGCACCACGGTGCTTTCTCTCAAACGTCAGCCAAAGCCAACCCAGCTGCAGGGGGCGTCATTAGCAGTTTGTCCTGCTCTGCCACCACCAGGTGGAGATGCATCTCACGTAGTAACACTCATGCATTGCCCAACACTTTGTGCATGCACCACCGTTGCACCTTTTAGCAGCTCACACTTTCACCTCTGCTGCACCTGGCGCATCAACGCCCTTCCCGGCCGCATCCTTCTGCCGGCTTGCAACATCATCGGACTCTGCAAGCTCCTGCTCAGCAGGCAGAGCCAGCCGCGCCTTTCTGCGCTTCACAACCTGCTCGTAGATGCCCCAGCCAACAAGCATCAGCCCCGCCGCCAACAGGAACATGCCCATGTACACCATCGCAGGCACAAACGAGCCAACCTGGCCCACAATCGCACCAACCGTCCAGGGACCGGAGAAGCCGCCGATCGCTGCGCCAACTGCGTTGAAGATGGCAAGGCCGACGCCGGCATGCCTCGTGTCCAGCAGCTCTGTGTGGGGTCGCAGCAACAGCAGGAGCAGCAACACAATCAGCGATCAGGTGCATTGTGTCCTCGATGCAGGACCCCCCCTCAACATTGTGCAGCAATGCAGCCAGCCAGTACAGCAGACAGTCAGCAGGAGCCAGGAGTCAGGTCTGAGGTAAATCAACAACCCTAACTACAGATCACCAGATCCGCTGTCCCACCTGTGATCTTGGCGAACATGACGCTCTGTCCAGAGTAGGCGCACGTCATCGCAATCACGATCGCGGCAAAGCCCGCCACGAACGATGCCACGTACAACTCCTTGAAGAGCGCGAGCACGATGCCCCCAAACACACACGGCAGCCCAACGTGCAGCGTTCGCTCCCGGTGTCGCTCCGAGCTCCAGGCGGTCGTCCACATCGAGATCGCAGCGCAAAAGTACGGGATTGCGGACAGCAGCGTCGCGTGCAGGGTGTTGACTGCAGAGGCTCCACCGCTGCTGGTGCTGCCCTTGAGCGCTGTGCCTGCCAGCATGTTTTTGATGATGATGGCCATCCAGCTGTTCAGCGAGAACACGCAGAGCACTGCGGATGCAGTGCAGCAGCAGCAGACACGGCAGATGTGTTGCGGATTGGCAAGACCCCTGAGTGAGCACCTGACGTCACGGTTCAAATACTGGAGCCCTTCGCAACACAGTAGCTGAGACACGCTTGCAAAAGACATATGCGCAGGCACTGCATGCAGGCTTCAACAGTCAAAAAGTAACACGTAACATGTGTTATGTTATGTTACAGCTGCTGACTCACCCCACAGGAAGGCTGCGATGCTGAAGTACCACATGAGGGGCATCTTGACCACCTCCAGCGACAGCGTGACCATGTGCTTCCACTGCAGCTCCTGGGTGGCAGCAGCAGCCTCAGCCGTGTTGCCCTCATGCACCTGATGCAGCACAAACGCAGCACCAGCAGCAGCAGCAGCAGCAGCAGATTGTTCCAGTTATGTTGGTGTGTTGATAGCGGCAGCCTCAGTGGTGTTGCCCTCATGCACCTGAAGGGGGGCACATGCAGCACAACATGGCAAGCAACAGCAGCAGCAGTAGCGGCAGCAGGTTGCTCAAATATGTCCAGAGTGTGTTGGTGGCAGCAGCAGCCTCAGCGGTGTTGCCCTTGTGCACCTGAAGGGGGGCAAACGCAGCACAACATGGCAAGCAGCAGCAGCAGCAGTAGCAGCAGGTTGCTCAAAATGTCCACGTTCTGTTGGTGGCAGTTGCAGCCTCAGCCGTGTTGCCCTCATGCACCTGGTGCGAGGCACATGCAGCACAACACGGCAAGCAGCAGCAGCAGCAGGTTTCTCAGGTTTGTTACATTTGCGTGATAGAGGCAGCAGCCTCAGCCGTGTTGCCCTCATGCACCTGGCGGAAATCAGTTATGAACAGGCAGGCAGCAGCAGCAGCGGGTTGTTCAACTCTGTTTACGTTTGAGTTGAAAGCAGCAGCAGCCTCACTGTGGTGGCCCTCGTGCACCTGGCGGGAGGCAGATGCAACATGGCCAGCAGCAGCAGCAGCAATAGGTTGTTCAACTCTATAGCGGAAGCGGCCTTGCTCTGGCTGCCACCATGCACCTGCTGGGGGGTCAGACGCGTGCAACGCAGCAACCTTCACCTTGACAGAACTCAGCTGCCAGCAGTTGCTGCTGCTGCTGCTGCAGATGCTCTGCAGGAACACATGGCGTGCCCGCATTCCCCTTTCAGCAACTGCTGTTATCTGCTGCTGCTGCTGCTGCCAGTGCCTGGTTCTGCTGTTGCTACGATAGTTTCTGCTGGCCGCGTCACTCACTGTGAGGTGCAGGAACTTGCGTTCACGCGGCGTGAGCATCTTAGCTGACAAGGGGTGTGACGGCACCCACACCTGCGGGCAACAGACGCACCACAATGTGACAGAGGGCTACACGCTAGCATGCATGCTGACAAGGACACTGCTTGTCGACTACCACATGACATGTTGCCACATGCACAACCAACTGGCAGCAGGCTGAGCCGTGCATAGATATGCCTCCAAGGCACACTCGGCTAGGCATGCTAGTTGGCAAGTGTGCTGCAAGGAAGCAGATATGTAAATCTGTGCAGGAGGCATGGTGCTCTGCGGTTGCCGTTGCACCAAGAAAGCATGCTACAGATGTTGTGGCTGCTGTGCTGCCGCAGCCATTGCCGCTGCTGCTGCTTACCATCATGGCCAGGCCCAGTATCACTGAGGGGATGCCTTCAATGATGAACAGCCACTGCAGCAGACACGCAGAAGGCAGGCGCATTGCATGCAGGCACTGAATTGTCAAAGCATTGCACCTGACGGCCACGCTTCACTTCAAACCACAGTGCACAGGCTGTTGTGCAACGCAGGCTGGTAGACACACTGCTGTACTATAGCAGCACATCAAGCATCTCCCTTATGCACGTGCTACCACACACGCCATCCCGGTCTACACAGCCACATCTATATGATGCATGTCACAGCTTGTAACACTGTTAGTAACACACCTGCCAGCCCTTGAGGCCACCCCGTCCATCCAGTGCCATCAGCCCTGCTGCCAGTGGCGCCGCAAACACCACGCTGACCACGTTGGCAAGCGTCACTGCTGTGAACGGCTTCGTGCGCCTGCAGCAGCACAAAAAAGGGGGCTTAATGAGCAGTGATGACAGTGCAAGGGATGGCAGCTGCTTGCTGGATGCTTCACACTTGCTGATGACGAGTAAAGTGCACCTTCGGCCAAGCTTTGAGAAGTTGTGCTGCTGTCGATTTGCTCTAGTGCGACCTGCTGCATGACTGCCCAAGCACCATCCCCATGTTTGTCGATTGCAGTGCCTGTGGACAATCAATGCAGCTCATGCTGTGAAGATGTGTGCTGCTAGCACTGCTGCTGTCGCTGCTGCTGCTGCTGACATGCCCTGCTGTGGCAGCTCACATCTGCACTGGGTAGAACTGAGACATGAGGTGCAGCGCAGATGGGATGGCACCTGCATGAAAGCCAAACAGCAATGCACACATAATGCCGGTCAAGTCAGCATCAGCATAAGCGCAAGATCATATGCAGGGGGTATTTGTGACAGCAGCATCAGCAGCAGCTTCAATTCCTTACAAAGCGACAGCAATGACGAGACTCCACCAGTTGGGGACTCAACACTACAGCAACCGGCGGCTGATCGACATGATACCAGCAAAGGTACCTCATGCACGCGTCGTTACAAATAACGTTTTATAACGTTATGTAACGCACCTGCTTCTGTGATACCCAGGAAGAAGCGCTGCAGGAAGAGCCCCGTGCGGCTGTTGATGAGCGCAGCACACGTCGCCACGATGCCCCAAGCAATCGTCATGGAGCTGTACCACCAGCGCGCACCACAGCGCATCGTCACAAACGTGGACGGCACATGGGCCACGCCATACCCTGTTACAGATTTTGTTGCAATGGTAAGGTGGGAGGCGTGTGCGGAAAGGCACGTGTACATGAGGGGTTGGCTGTGACGGTGTTGTTTGTGGTGAGATTTGAGTTGCTGCAATCAGGGAACATCTGGCGCAGGGCAGCATAGTCTATTAGACAACAAGCACTGCTGCTACAGTTGCGCCGCCTGCGGCTACCAATGACAGCGCTTTTGTTAGTATGCTTGCACGCAACACACATGCCAGAACCCCGGGCATTTGATAGTGCTCGACCGACCCCATGGACTCTGCTGCTGCTGCTGCTGCAGCTGCTGTGATCAGGCACGCACCTAGGGAGAAGAAGCCTGCACCCAGCCCATAGTCCTGCAGCAGCATATGTGCGCAAGGATACTCTGAAGTATGTTTGTTGATGTGCAGCAGAACACACCAGCATGCAGAAGTTTGACAAGCAGCGACAACCACCAGTGATTGAATCCAGCACTAGGGGGAGCAGGGTGCTTTGACCTCCGAACAGTCCAGTGTGTGCATTTGTGGCAGTTCAAGCTGCTATGTGTCCGCCTGTGTGGCGGTGCAGACAGTAACACCAAGGCAGAACGCACAGGCTGCATGTCAGCGTTGCCGACAACTGCTGTGCCCTCCACACAATGTCTAAATACGGCTTGTTGTATCAAGCCGACGGCAATGCGTTCAGCTGATCCTAAGCACTTTGTGCTGCTGCGACTTCCGAACTGCGCTGCTGCTAGAACTCTGCTTGCCTGTGGGGTGAAGCCTAGCTCTGCATTCAGCTGCAGCGCTGCAAAGTTGAGGTTGGTTCTGTCCAGATAGTTCAGCACGCCTGCCAGGAAGCAGATGGGCATGAGAACACGCGAGACCCTGCAGTCCAGACCACACAGACAGCAGCAGCAGCACAGCGTGCGTCAGCTGGCTGCCCCACCGAGTTGACCGAGCTACTCAGGAGCCTGGCTAATGATACAAGTGCATGTAAATCATAATTTTGCTGTTGCGCGCACTTGCGAATGATCACTGCCAGGTCAGGCTTCTCGCCCTCCTCTTCCAGGCCCGCCACCCCCGGGGCGATCGGTGGCAGCTTGCCATCGCCCTGATCAGCTAATCCTTTTGATGTGACAAAGTACGAAGCTAAGATTTTGGAGGGGAGTCGCTTGGAGAAGGACGGGGCCTTCCCCTGCTGGTCAGAGTTCTCGCGCCCCATATCCTCCAGCTGATGAAGCGGAATCTGTTGCAATGATTCAAAGTTCTTAAAGGCAGCAGCAGAGAAACATAAATATGTCACCGGCCTGATCGATTTTGATGGCAACCGCGAGCTAGCGGAGACCCATATGCTTGTGGAAAAATAGTGTTGAATTTCTCGTTCGGTAACGGTGCATCAAACGAACTTCCAAGCGGCCTTGCGACGGCAGTATTCAGCCACAACGTGAGTTGTGTTACTGCGTGTGGCGAGCTCAAACCGCCGTAGATTACCCCCAAAACGTCGAATGTCGGTAATTTTTGTCGTGGTGTGGAATTTGAGGGGCTTCAGAGCTGTTTTGCTTCAGCTGTTCAGGTTCCGGCATGGCATCCGGTACTGACCTCCAGTGATTGTATTGGCTACAGACTGGCAGATTCAACACACGCGATTGAACTATTGAAGAACATTGATTAATTTAGTTCCAAGTTACCGTGTCTGTGACAGGTGCAACTTGCACCCGGAGTCCGGGCCCCGGACTGCAGCTTGCAGTGCAGATGAACTTGAGCCCTGGGCAGTCTAGCCACGATGACCTCCATCTGCATGCACATACACTCGGTGTGTTCTTGGATTGTCAATCCATGGCGGCCCCGTTTATCTGCTGCAGACTTCAGATAGCGTGGCACTGCCATGGCATGAAACTGGCAGGGTGCAAGGTAGCAGCTGTACATTTCTGACACGCATACCACATCATTGTGCAGGCCTCCGTATTATTACGTACCCGACCATTCATGCCCCCAGTTCTCCCTCCAGTTCTCCTAATGGATGACCACAGCTTCATTCTCTCATGTTACCACACACACATCACATTCTCAGACCAGAGTCTGCTGCAAACTTCTGATGAGCAACAAACGACCAGACCACAGAAGTGGTGTAACTCGCGGCGCACAATAAATGCGCGATACTATCAGCACAAATCATGACATCAGTGATCAGAATGGGACACGCACTGATGATGCGCCCCTGCTGCACTGATAGTCCCACATCACATCGCTTCAACCCATCCCTGCATAAGGGGCCGATGGCGTTGATGCTATGGCTTGATCTGGTAATTTGATGATGATGATGATGATGATGATGATGATGATGATGATAAGCTGTGCAGATGCAACAAGCCTGCAGCAAAGAGGTTGGCCACTCTTCACAGCACACCCCCTGTTTCTGTTGATGTAGCCTAGCCTCAATCAGTCATACGACCAAGAGCAGCCAGGCACTGCAAACATACCTCATATAAGCGACACATACATGGATGGATGCACATGCTGGTTAGGCTGGCGCCTGCCCATACACGGTTTTTTTGTCAGCATAGGCTCACGACCAGCATGACAAGATGAGCACAGCATACCGGATCAAGCTTTGAGACAAAACAACAAGAAGCTAACAGCATGCTGTTGTATGCTGTGCTCCGTCGTGTGCACACACCCTCACCAGCTGCTGTGGAGACACCACAGAAGCACTGAAGAAACCAAAAGAACACCACACACAAGCGGCCATACCGCGATAAGCAATACCAGAGCAATGCATGCACGCCTTGCAGAGACATCAATCACATCAGATCCCACTTGCTATTCCAATGCTGTTCTACCTACAGTAGCCAGCCCATAGGGAGCTGCTTTTCACCTGCCACGCGTACAGGGCGCCAAATGATCCTCAACCATCTCGCACTCCAAAAACCACACAGCACCTGCAACCTCAAGCAATCCCGACAAGTAGTACATGCCATGCCTGTCATTAGTATCACAAGCTGGTTACTGAGTCACTCTGGTACAAGACTCAGCGCTGCGCAGTACTTTGCAGCACCTGCCGCAGGCTGCCATAGACATGGTGCAACATAGCCAGTGCACAGCATCAGCTACCCTACCAATGATACACAGCTGGTGTACAGCGCAGCACAGCACACGCGCAACCTGACCCAGCCAGCTGCTGAGCTGCAGCTCAGTTTTGCAGCCTGGCCACACACGCCAGGTGCTTAGCGCGCGCCCATGCCTGCGGTGAAGTGTGGCTTGTCCAGCCTGCTCTTGAGGCAGGAGCTTGCAAGAGACACAAACTCCAGGCCCTCCTTCTCCACGATGGACAGGATGGGCTTGCTCCACGCGTCCTCCAGCATCTTGCGCAGGTCCTTCACCAGCGGGTACCTGCAAGCCAGATGCGAGGAAGAAGAGGAGTCATGGTGCGCACAAGCGCCTACGTCGCAGCTAATACTTGAAGAAGTAGACTGCAACAGATTCGCCGCAAATGCTGTTCAGCTTATCAAAGTATGTTGCAGCAGCAAAACACCCAGGCAAAGGCACCACGCACGACTTTGATGATGAGTAGCAGGCACTTGCGTCATGTGGCAGATTCACCACATCAAAGAGCACATGCTGACCCAGACAGGCCAGACTGCAGCAGCTACATCACGCATGCAGCCCTCACCTGGGGTTGGCGCCGGTGCACTGGTCGTCGAAGGCCTGGTAGCTCATGTCCAGCGTGGTGGACATGTAGAACCACTCCGTCTCTGGCGCCTGGCCCACCACCTCCTTAATGGTGGAGGGCACGCCCACCTCCGCCTTGAGCTTCTCAACAGCCTCAATCAGCAGCACCACCTGCAGGGCGGGTTGCCAAACAGCAGGAGGAGAAGTCAGCAGGAGACCGCACACGGCAACACAAAGACACCCGCAGCAGTGCGTAGTAGCAAGCTATTGCATGCGCACCCTCCGATCTCAACACAGACACCAAAAGCATGGCAGGACAGGCACAGCAGCATGGATAACAGTGTTTCGCGCACCTTCTCCTCCTTGGTGCTGCCACCCAGCACCAGCGCGTCAGCGATCTCAGCGTAGCGGTCCAGCGCCTTGGGCACGGCTGTGACAGGCAAACGCAGCAGCAGCAGCAGCAACAGGCAAGGCAGAACCACGTCAGTTGTCTGTTATCCACGCGCAACTCACAACACGACCAATCCCAGAATTGCAGCATTGCAGCAAAGCTACATTGACAGGCGCCAACCAGCCATACACAAAGCCAGGCAGGCACGCACCGTACTGCGGGAAGCAGGTCTGCTTGAAGGGCTTGTCGGTGGCGTTGTAGCGGATCACGTGGCTGATCAGCAGCGCATTGGCCAGGCCGTGGGGCACGTGGTGCGTGCCGCCTAGCTTGTGTGCCATGGAGTGGCAGATGCCCAGGAAGGCGTTGGCAAACGCCATGCCGGCAATGGTGGCGGCGTTGTGCATCTTCTCCTTGGCGATGGGGTCCTTGGAGCCGTTCTTCACGGAGCGGGGCAGGTAGTCAAACACCATGCGGATGGCCTGCAGCGACAGACCTACAACCAGCAGCAACAGCAGCAGCAGACATAGGTGCATTGGTGTCAGCATAGCAGCCCAAACCAGTGCAGCAGTGCAGCCAGCGACACATATGCTCAGGCATACTCAAGCTTTGACTATCTATGTATCAAGCAAGCTACTGCCACGCATACACGGCGCTGCTGCTCACCCTTGGTGTAGTCTGTTGCGCACACGCTGACGTAGCTCTCCATGGCGTGCACCAGCGCATCCAGACCGCCGTAAGCAGTGAGGCGCGTGGGCATGCTGTCCACCAGGTTGGCATCGCAGATGGCCATGTTGGGCACCTGTCAACACAGCAGCAGCACAACAGTGATTATAGCAGCTCTCACACGAACACAGCAGCACAACATTACAGACTTGCTGATAAGGCCACACCTCACATGCAATTTTTTTACAGCAAATATGCCACACCACGCACACATACCGCACACAGTGTTGCAGAAAGCAGTTGCCTCCCCAAACAGCAACCAACCACAGTATCAGGAACTGTGCATGCACACACAGACAACTTGAACAACTTGCACCAGCGCAGCTCACCAGAGCATAATCAGCCAGCGGATACTTGATGCCAGTCTTCTCATCAGTCACCACAGCGAAGGGCGTCACCTCACTGCCAGTGCCGCTGGTGGTGGGGATGGCCACAAACTTGGCCAGCTTGCCCAGGTCGGGGATGGCGTTGATGCGCTTGCGGATGTCCTGCAAGCAGCAACACATACACACAGTCAGCAGCTCACTACCAAGCAGAGACTCTTCTATTGGTCCTGGCTGTGAACAGCACACTACAGGCTAGAGCACCGACAGCTGCGCCGCCCTTGCAGCTGCTGTCCTTGGCGCAATACACCAGAATGCTGCCGCTGATGTTCCCAATGCTGCTGCACACTCACCATGAACCTGGCAGCCACCTCCTCAAACTTGGTTTCAGGGTGCTCGTACATCAGCCACCTGGACGACAGAAACAGCGACAGAAACAACACCAGATGAGTCGTAGACCGCGCATGACAGGCAACACCTGATAGTGTGCTTTAAGACCTTCAATGCCCGACCAGTGTGCTGGCAGACGTCGTTTGCTCGACTATGCCCCCGAACCTGCGCAGCTGGCATGATAACTATCCACCAAACTCCCCCACTCACATGAGCTTGGCTGCGTCCATGGGGCTGCCGCCCCCGATGGCGATGATGAGGTCAGGCTTGAAGCTGCGCAGCTCCTCCATGGCCTTCTGCACCATGCCCAGCGTGGGGTCGGGCTCCACGTTGGTGAAGGTCTTGGGCTGGATGCCCAGCGGGATCAGCTTGTTGATGAGCTGCGTGGTGATGCCCATCTCAAAAAGAGGAGGGTCGGTCACAATGAAGGCGCGCTTACTGCAGGAGGGGGGGGGCACAGGTGAAGCACAGGAGGACCATGTGTCAGCAGTTGTGTGTCTCACACTGACGGGCACTCAGCGCAGCAAAAAGACATATCGTATCGCTCACCATGCAACCTGTACACAACAGCCTTCAGCCACTGCATGGCCCAACACAACATGCGCTCCTTCGCATAACAGCACAGCACAAGGGCACTCACTGGCCAGTCAGCTCCCGCAGAGCCAGGTCCAGGCTGCCGCGCTTGAAGTAGATCTTGGGCGGGGCCTTGAACCACAGCATGTTCTCCATGCGCATGGCCACAGTCTTGACGTTGATCAGGTGCCGAGGGCCCACGTTGGCAGACACGCTGGTGCTGCCCCAGGAACCGCAGCCCAGCGTGAGCGAGGGATCCAGGTGGAAGTTGTACAGGTCACCAATAGCACTGCAGGCAAGCACAGCAGCACAGCAGGTGCACAAAAATGTTAAACCAGTTGCGACATGCAGGATCCAGTACTTGGCGCAAGCTACACAAGCCCGCACGACTACACAGTTGCTCCGCAGTGCCAACGCAGTGATCACCATACTGTTCAGCTTAGCTATGGTCCTGCTGCAGCAATTGTTGTTCGTTGGTGCAGCCCCTGCCGCTCACCCCTGGCTGGCGGGGCTGTTGATGAGGATGCGCACGGTCTCCATGGCCTGCTGGAAGTCCCTGATGTGCTCCGCGTTCTGCGGGCTGGTGTACAGGCAGCTGGTGTGGCCGTGCCCGCCAAACTCCACCAGCGCCTTGGCCTTCTTCACGGCATCAGTCCAGTCAGCAGCCTTGTACATGCCTGCACAGCAGCAACCACCACCAGAAGCCAGCACCAGACGACAACAGTCAGCATGAGAATCATAACAGAGCTAGTGGACAGCATCAGTCCAGTCGAGCAATCTTGTACATGCCTGCAAAGCATCAATTAGCACCAGAAGCCAGCACCAGACGATACCAGTCAGCAAGCAAATCAAACAAAGATAGTATACAGCATCAGTCCAGTCAGCAGCCTTGTACATGCCTGCAAAGCAACCACCAGCACCAGACCATCAGCATGCGAACCCAGCAAACACAGATAGGGGTCAAAAACAAGTATTGCCGTCACCACACTGCACCACATATCCCTGCAGCGGCCGACACCCAACACCACACCCCACAGCAAACACAGCTAGTGGTGACAACAGTTGTAGCAGGCAGCACCACTGCGCCATGTATCCCTGCTGCGGGCCACACTGTCAAGCACACCCCACCGCCACTCACCCAGCACAGGGCACAGCTTCTCGTAGCTCATGGGCTCGCCATGGCCAATGTGGGAAGCCTCTCCCACCAGCACCTTGGTGGTAGCGGGCACCTCAAAGCCAAACATGCGTGCCAGCGCGGTCGCCTTCTGGCCCACCACGTCAGCGTTGAGCCTGCCGTCCTTGAGGATGGTCTCGCCGGCCTTCTTGCACTCGTCCTTGGACATGAAGTAGGCGCCACGCAGCTTGAGCTCCTTGACCACCTCGTCATACACCTGCGCATGCAGTGAAGAGCCGACGGCAGCAGAGTGAGCATGCAGGCAGATAAGTGCGCACGGATGCGCACACTGGTATGCTGTTGGCCAGCAGCAGGCTGCTGTGTACTGCGCAATCTCCAGCAGTCTCTAGCAGGGGGAAGCGAGCAGCTGTGTGCACTCTTTTCATTGCACCGCCTCAATAAACAGAACAAGGTACTTGCAGTCAGCGTCCAAAAGCAGCCTCAGCTGTGCACCACACTAGCAAGACTGCTGCTCACCGCTGCCTCCACGACCATGTTCTGCTCGCTGGCGCAGATGACGCCGTTGTCAAACGTCTTGCTGATCAGGATGGAGCTGACAGCCATGGGGATGTCAGCAGAGGCATCAATCACAGCAGGTGTGTTGCCCGCACCCACACCAATGGAGGGGTGGCCAGACTCGTAGGCTGCCTTCACCATGCCAGGACCACCTGGAAAATGCAGTGCAGCGAAAGAACAAAACATAAGCAAAGCGAGCACAGACATACACAAGAACGTTGACCACACAACAACACTTTGCTTGAAAAAGAGGAAACCATGGCATGATGCCCAGCAGAGCCTGAGCATGCATCTTGACACAGCAGCCTCTGTGCACCCGTACAAAGCACCACAGCCACAACATGCACTCTGTGAAGCCAAGCCGCGCATCAAGCACCAGCCGCACCTGTTGCCAGGATGAGGTTGATCTTGGGGTCCTTCATCAGCGCAGTGGCCAGCGCCAGGCTGGGCCTATCAATCCACTGGATGAGGCCCTTGGGCGCACCAGCAGCCTCAGCAGCCTCGCGCACGATGCGAGCAGCCTCAATAGAGCACTTGGCAGCGCGTACGTGGGGCGACAGCACAATGGCATTCCTGCAAGAGCCGCAAGAGACGCAATACACATCTTAATGTGATCAGTGCAAACAGCACAACTGCAACACCAGGCTACCGCAGTCACAACCGGCGGCTGATGCCTGAAGCACTTTGTGGATTGCTGTCAAACAGGAAAAGCCCGCAGGGTGTACAGGGCCACCACCACTATCTGCAACCGCCTTTCCTGCAAGCATCTGCATGCCTTTCCTGCAAGCATCTGCATGTCCAGCACGATGGTGGTGCAAGCCTCACCTGGTCTTGAGGGCCAGCAGGCACTTGAAGATCACAGTGGATGTAGGGTTGGTAGTGGGCACAATGCCTGCAATCAGCAACAACACAGCACACATGCCAGCATCTGCATGCCGAAATGCTCCACCCGCCGCATCGCTGCTGAGACTCATGAATCGCTGCTTAGGTCCATGAAAGGCGCCAGCACTGATGAAGATGTGCAGAACCATACCACAGCTGCATCACTGCTGCAGTCCATTCTCACCTGCGATCACGCCGATGGGCTCTGCCACCTTCTTGTAGCCCCCCAGCTCGTCCTCCTCAATCACGTCGCAGGTCTTGACGTCCTTGTACTTGTTGTAGATGTACTCGGAAGCTGCGGGGTGGCAGTGGGATTGTGCAGCCTAAGACAATGCTAAGGTGTGGAAAACACAGGAGCTGCTTCTGATACGCAAAACGCAAAAAACACAGAACTACTTACAACTGCGAGCTGCTGAGCTACGGCATCTGCAAGAAGAGTGTGCCGCGTAGTCTGCTGCTGACAAACACGCTTTGCCTTGCACTTGCAGGCCAGGTCACATGCACGAGCGCTCTCTTGCACTAAAATTTGACCATGCCAGCTGAATACATCCGGCCATCAACTCACCAAAGTGGTTCTTGATCACCTTGTCCTCCATGAGGCCCCTGCAAGCATACACAAGATGAATCAGCCCATCAGCAGCGCATCATTATGTGCTCATGAGTCACACTGTGCTGCAGCTGGCAAGACAGCAGCAATCGTGCAGCAGTTATGCATGCTAGGCAGCTGCTGCTAAAGAGCTGCTGAATTAATCTACTAGAGCCTCACATCTGCTGCTCTCCTGGCAGGGCGTCACTGTGCCAACAGATCAATGTCCCGCCACAACAGTTACAGTGGTTGAAGGCCACATGAGCCCACCCACGCGATCCAAAACAGCTTCCCACTCACATCTTTGTCTCCTCCACGGCCATGACTGCCAAGTCGATGCGTGCCGAGCTTGCTGCAGCAGCTGCTGCCTTGAAAATGTGGTCTACGTCCGCCTGGGAGAACTCCTCGTACACTTCTTGAGCCGCACATGCTGTATTGATCAGCTCCTTGAGGCCCTGCAGTTCTGCGAGCGCGTCTGGCTTCGCCTCTGCTGCAGGAGCTGCTGTAACGGGCGCTGGCTTCGCCTCCACGACTGGTGTAGGCTTCAAGGAGTTTGGCACCGCTGTTTCCTCCTTGACGGGGGCTGCTGCTGCAGGGGCAGGGTTGTTCTTCTTGTCACCGATGTACTCTGCGCTCACGCGGGCTGCCCTGGGCCGGCTAGAGCGGGCTGGTGCAAGCGCCCTGGATGCAGAGCGGCTGCTTGCGAAAGACGTCCTGCCGGTCAGCAGCATGGTTGCTCTGGTGCTGTTTGGCTTCGTGAATAAAACCTACGGCAAGCAATCCAACTAAAGGTTCCGTTTCAAACCTAGAGGCTTTACTTCACTCTTTTCAGCTCTTCCGTGGGTTCCACTCGGGGCACGTCACGGCTATATGGTGAAGCAGGAGAGGGGTTTGGCAAGACAAGGGTTGAGCCAATTATCTGCTAATCGACCACCTTGCCACAAACAATGTTGAAGAACGGGGAATATTGCTTACGTTTGCTGTCCACCGCCAACAAGGCGGCCGGTGCATGAACAGCCGGAGCATCAAGCCCTTGCCAAGGGGTATCATACCCTGTTTCTTGCGAACGTCGGGAAACGCCTCTACAATCAGTTAGAAACTGTTGTAACAACGACGATTGAGGCTGGCAGACTGCCGACCATGGGCTTCCTTATGCCTATCGCGTGTTCCGGAGCATTTGAATGGCGCTGCAGTGGGGTTTGTCTCCGCCGCGTCCGCCTTTTTCTGCATTAACATAGTTATATTTTGCGTTATCATACTTGGTAGCCGTCAAGCAGTGCTGCAGCAGCCTGGCCGCTATCAGGGCTTGGCAGTGCTGTCCAAGTTGGACCTGGCAGGCCTAGCTAGGCCGCCAGGCCGCTAGGCGGTCCTCAGCGAGGGTCTGTGCACAGGCAGGTGAAAACAGACACCAGACACAGCAGCATTGACAGTCGCAGCAAACCGCATTGTTTCAGTTGAATACCATGCAACACAATGATGATTGACAGACTGCATGGTGTGGCTCTAAGGCTGCAGATCGTGTACATGTCAGCTGCACAGGCTGTGGCACAGCAGGCCCTGCCCTTGAGTAAACCTTGCCACATTGCTGCCAGACAGCCTGTCTGAGACAGGATCATGCACAGTGCGTAGTACCTCACACGCGGAGCAACACTCGTACTGCAGCTGCATGTTGCGTTATATAATTATGGCTGGCCAGCAACGCGACAGTCACCTGGTGCCATGCCATACAAGCTGCTCGCTGATGCCAAGTGTGCTGACCACGAACATTCAGACAGCATACACTTCCTGCTACGCGAGAATGCATATTCCAGCCGCAACGCCTCGCAGGACCACTGCAGCCAATGTTAGCATGGAGCGCTCCACGCCAGGAGCGCTCCACAACAATGCATCCTGGCAACATGCAGCTGATAGCGGCTTGCATGTAACGCGACAAACATGCGGGTGGTGCATTTAAAATGCTGTGTACAGACACTGTCGGCAAGTTGCCGAACATGCATTGCATCTGAACGATGTGGCGCTGCAGCTGGAGCATGAACCAAGGCTGCAAAGACCTGGCTGCTGGTCAACTCCTTGCTGCTGCTGCTGCTGATCAAGCAGCTGCAGCTGCCATTGATGCACTGACAGCAACCCACTCCCCATGTATTCAGCAGTACCTGAACAACAGAGGGTGAGACGTCATTCGCTGCTGCAGCCCCCAAGCCATGCTGTACGTGCTGGTGTGCCGGACAGAAGCAATGCAACAATGGCAAAGACATAGACCATTCCACCACACCCACCCACTCCTGTGTGCTGTGGACGTACTGCATCTGGTATCTTGGTATAGGCATCCTAGCCATATCCACCCAAACACATGTACAAAAACTTCAACTGCGGCATAACACACCTACAGCCAGCAGCAGCAACAGTAACACTTGCGCCCAACATGCCAGTGTCTGTTGCATACCATGCACAACACGCCCACTGATTGGCCATCATCTGGCTATCAGCCGTGACCGCAGTCAAAAACTGCAGCCCTGTAGCGGCATGCTAGCCCTCCACCAGCATATCACTGCTGCTGCTGCTGCTGCAACCTGCCTGGCCCAGGCGTGCAGCACGCCTTGAACTGGCAGGTTCCTCTGCAGGCCCTCTACTACAACTAGAGTAGTGCTGTTACGCATGTGCCCCTGAGGTGGAGCTTGCTGATGCCAGGCGCCTGCCGCGCCAGCAAATGCAAACAGCCGTCTGTCACTCTAGGGTATGCTCAAATGGGCAGCACACACATAGTCTGAAAGAGCGCAGATGCAATGTCAACAATGCACTCCTCTAGGTCACAGTGGGGCAGCTCTAAGGTCTGCAGGCCTACCCGGTAGGCTGCAGGGACAGGTTGCTGCATTACATTCGGTTGGCAGGGCAGAGGCAGCAGCACTTGCAGATCACATGCAAGTGCTGCAGATCGGCTGCAAGTACTGCAGATCAGCTGCAAGTGCTGCTGCCAGCAGAGGCTCTGTCTTGCCAATCAAATGTGATGCAGTAGAGTGTCCCTAAAGACGGACAGCTGCATCCTCGGCAGGCTGCCTGCAAGCCGGTGGAGCAAACGTGTCAAAAACCCTTTTCGCGTCAAGAAGCTGCCTGTTGCTGCGTCTTGTGCTGCCCAAGCTGCTGCTGCTGCATCTCCCGCTAAACCTGCTGCTGGTTCTGCGAGCTGCTGCTGCTGCTGTTGTGTCATTGTCACTATCAGAGCTGTTAAACGCGTCAACTGTGCCAGCACATCCCCCAGCACCTCTGGTGGCATGCTGTTACTTGACACACACTTCCCAAGGGTGAGACTGGACAAGCGTGTCAGCTTTGACAGGTGCATCAACGTGTTGTGCTGCAAGCTGTCGCCGCCTCTGGTACATAAGGAGAGGTGCTGCAGTGGCAGCGCACACCAGCAATCTGCCGCTGCGTCAATCTGCTGCGCACTAGTGTAGTACGACAAGTCAACGCGGGTCAGGCTAGTAAGGGCGCTGAGCTGGCGCAGCTCTGCTGCTGGCATGAAATCCCACGTTATATACTGCAGCGTCAGCTGCTTTAGGTGCAGCAGCGGCAAGATGCTGGCAACTGCTGCGCGGCAGACACTGAGCTCCAGCAGATTGGGTGGCAGGACATCATTTGCGCGAACCACGCCGACCGAACCCAGGCACAAGCGTGTGAGCCCTGCACAAGCAGCAGGCAACAGCAGCATTCTCAGCCTCCAATTTCAGCTGTTGCACTGCTTCTGAAAGGTGCAGGGGCATGATGTAGCTTCCAGGCAATGAATGCTTGCTGTTTCGTGCTGCAGGTTCCATTTGATGCGTTGCCACTAACAGACTATGACTGCATACAACCATCCACAGCAGGCAGTTTGCATGCAGTGTTGCAAATCACTGCACTTTCAGCTCACCAGTAAGGTACCCAAGCCGCAGGGTTCCTGCATCCCTCCAGCCTGGTAAAAAGTCAAGGTCCAGCCCAAGAAGCGATGTTGGTAGCTGCTGCAGGTCCCTTAAATGTCCAATCTGCACAGTGCCAGTTGCAGAACAGGGACCTACAAGTCACACATATTGCATCGATGCCATGCTGCGCCTCCCAGAGTAGCAATGCGTGCATGCTAGCACGCCCCTGGATTGATGTGCTGCGCTCGCCATGCAGGCAAGGCCCTTGCCTTGCACAGTGTGCATTTCCAGTGAATTGTATCGTGGGCATTTGTTCATGCATGTACTGCTCAGCAGTGAGCAATTCTTACACCAGCTTCCGGGGCAGTGATGCACATCAAACTGCATGCACGCGTCATATGCTACGTGCGGCACGGTCAAGCTTGTGAGGTACGTCAGGGAGCCCATGTGCCGCAGCGCAAGCCCCACCCCTACATCGTCACCTCGGTTTCGTAATCTGATGACAACCTCAGCTGCCTCAGCTGCTGCAGCGATTGGATGGTCTGGCCCAGCACCAGCATATCTGAGAGTAACATCTCTTCCGGGGTGCCCCTCGGTTTCCAGAAATCATAGTTGACCTCTAAGCTGGTGAGTTTGCTTGCAGGAATGGCCTGCAGGATAGCTGCACTGTCTGGCCCTGCTTGTATCATCTTGCAGGAGGTGATGTGCAGGCTGCCTGACCGGCTGCCTGCTGCTGCTGTCCGCAGTGCAGCAGCGACTGCAACTTCTGCTGACTTCTGCAGTGCAGCAGTTGCTGCTGCGGCTCGTTCTGCAGCAGCGTCTGCAGTTTCCGCTGCTGCACGCTGTGGAGTGTTTCGCGTCATGTCCAGCTGCAGCTTATTCAGCAGGTGGCCGTGCTTGGCAAGCCATGCTGCAGCACAGCAAAAGGATCACAACACATACAGCTAAGTTCTTGACTGCAGTTGGGACAGCAGCTTCATTTGGAACTTGGGCATTGCGTTGGCAGCAGCTGAGTGCATGAAGTGGCACTGCATGACAATGTTGCATCATCCAGGGCATATCCGCCTGACTGGTTATAGCTGAAGGGTGTACCATTCAACTGCGCACAATCAGGCAACTACAAGAACCCTGCTGCGCGCAGCCTAAGCATGGTGGTGCCCACCTGCAAAAGCTGCTGCTTCTGTTGTTGCTAGGCTGAAGTCAACGGCCACCGCCCCATCACAACCCAGAACCGCCTGCTGAAAGCTTTTTGAAGTCCTCAGCAAGTTGCATGCATTTCGAATGGCATTATTGCTGTGTGCTTCGTGATCCTGGTAGCTTGTGAGTGCATGCGCAACAATGGCTTCGAGCGGAGCGCCGGCTGCAACAATATCTGATCCACGGCCGCTGACTTCAGAAAATTTGTTCTTGGAGAGCCTGGGCCTCATGATGTTTGCATGAAGCAAAGCAACCAGCAGACAGTGACCATACCGTACACCGCAGTATGAAGGTGGTGATAGCTGTATCAAACCCCGCTATACAGAATGAACGTCAGATTGAAGGTGATTGGCAGGTTCATGAGCGGAAACGGCAAAACGAGGAAACCCTAGCCTAGGTTCCGAATTCAGCAGCAAAACGAGCCATGTTCCAGACGCAACGCCTGGCAGGACCACCGCAGCCAGTGATCATTTTGCTGCTGCTTGAATGAACTCAAACTTTTGTCCACAGCAAAGCATACTGCCAACATGCAGCTAACAGCAGCATGTATGTACGCAACAAACATGCTGGTGGCTCAGACGTTGCCAAACATGCGTTGCATCTCAAAACAATGCGTTGTGGCACTGCAGCAGGAACCTGAACCTAGGCTGCAAAGATATGGCTGCTGGTCAACTCCTGGCTGCTAGCATGCTAGCAGCGCTGCGCAGCATGCTGCTGCTGATCAGAAGCCCCAGGCTGCCACTATCATCATCATCATCAAATTACCAGATCAGGCTGCCACTATCTAAATCACAGCAGCCACAGCACATGCACTCAGCAGCCCCTGAGAGCACCAGAGGGCAAAACCTCATTGGCTGCAGCCCAGCTACACGCCATGCCGTGAGCTGGTTTGCCGGCTGATTTGCCCAACAGCAATATAACAATCAGGTGGTCGGCACAGACGTTGACCGTCTCCAGCCACCCACTCCTGTGTACTGCATCCATACTGCAACACCGCAATCCAGCAGCTGCACGCGTGCCATCCAGCAGCTGCACGTGCCCTGCTGCTGCTGCCGCTGCAGCAGCTGCTGCTACTGTACTTGCTGCTGCTACCGCACTTGCGTGGGTGAGATCAGCAGCCCGCTGGCGTCAGCGCCAATCTGCACGATGTCGCCCAGAGGCGACACCTGGCCTGCACACTCTGGCTGGAAGCGGGCGCCAGTGTAGCGGTCCTCCACGTACTTGCTGCCCCTGCACAACAAAACAGCATGGCATATAAAGCAGAAGGCCAGGATGAGAACGTACCCCCGACAATCGAGCAGAGCATACACATACGCGGTATTCATCCGTTGCTCAATCGGATGTCAAGTACATCAGGCTGTCCATCACGATTGCCACACATCTGACAGCACCAGCTGCAATGCAAAAGCATACTTGATACCTGTGGGATATGCTGCACGTCTGTAACAGAGTGTGAACCTCATGCAGCGCACCTGTAGATGGGTGTGAACGTCACGCAGCAGATGTCGAAGGGGTTGCGCGGGTCATAGTTGACTGGCACCTCATCAGTAGGCGTCTTCTCGCACGCAGCCAGCACCTGACGAGCCTGCAGCGCCATCTGCTTGGTTGCAGACGCACATGTTCACAGCGAGGCAGGACACGCAGGGGCACAAAAGAGCAGAGCAGAGTAAGGATTGACAGCAGCAGCAGCGTGTGCTGATAGTCCTGTCAAACTTTGTCTGTGTGCTGCTGAAGCCAGCTGAGCTGGAAGAATACGGATGTTATGCTTATGTGCGCATTCTGGCTGCCCTTGAGCAACAGGTACCTGTCCTGCAAGCCGCAACCGCCTTTCCTGCAAGCCCCAACAGCCTTTCCTGCAGGATGCACAGCAGCCTCTCCTGCAAGCACAACCCACCTTCTGCCCCGGGTTGAGCTCCAGCAGCCGCCTGCAGAAGTGCGCACAGGTGCCGAGGTTCTTCAGCTTGAAGAAGATCGTCATCGCGCTGCGCAGCGACAGCGCGGTGTGCACGGGCTGCAGGTTGCAGTGCGTGAAGTAGGCTGCCAGCTCAGCAGCGCGAGCTGCATCGTCAGCTGCCAGCTCCTTGCGGCGTAGCTCGCAGCGCAGCGCGATCACGTACTCCTTGCAGATGCCAACCAGCTCCTTCACCTGCAGCAAACAACAGCCAGCAGTCAACACACGCTCACCACACTGCATATATGCTGCAAAGAACATACCAAAACACCTTGCAGCAGCCACCCTGATGAGTACTGCAGACGGTTATTGATCGTCCTCTGGTTGTCAGTACCACGCTGTGCATTGTGAGCTGGCAACACACAACAAAACGGCTCGACGGCTGGCTTCAAACATTTTGCTTGCGACACAGCTCACCTCATCCACCTCCTTGCGCGTCTCTACAACCATCAGCGGCACAACCTGCAGCGGCAGCAGCAGCAGCAGGGGCGGGGGCTTAGAAAGCAGCAAGATGTTTGCGAAAACAGCATTCTCGAGCACTGTCCAGGCAGTACTGTTGCAGTCATCAAGTTCCCTACCTGGGAACACAACAGGCACACAGCACCACTGCCACACCACGGTTCACCTGCAACTGCAAACGCGTCAAGCTTGCCGCACCTGCAGCATGCGAACGAACATGCGCAACCCGTCACTGAACTTGCCCTCTGTGACCAGCTTGTAGGCTGCCTTCAACTGGTCCTCCAAGTGAGCAAGGCTGTACAGCAGTGCCGGGCTGCTGGGCGGTTGCGTTGGTGAGTCACGCGACCATGAGCGGTCCAGGCCACACAGCATTGGCGGCACCCCCTGCAGGATAGATTGCAGGAAACGTGGGCAAAGAGAGGACACCAGTCAGTACAGAGCCGTGGTTTTGCGGAAAACGGTCGTTGAACAATCGTCGCGTGCAGGAGAAGCAGTCTTACACAGTCAGCGTATGGGGTACAGCAGAGGCCCGCCCAACACCTCTTGCACATACAGATCGGTTTACACACCAGCAGGCACGCATGCAGCCGGCTCAATGTTGTACAGCTCCATATACTGCAACAGCACACACCTGCAGTCCTGGCAGTGCCGCGTGGCTGGCGTTGTACAGCTCCATGAAGTGTGGCCGCAGCGGCTCAAAGGCCACCACGCCCAGCTGCCTGAACAGCAGGCTCATGGCGCCGCCAAACTGCCCTGCAGCGATGTGCTCTGCTGCCAGCTGGCTGCGACGCTCCAGCCACTTGTGAGATGCAGGCACGCCTGCGCGCAGCAGAGCAGTCATGCGGACAGCAGCACAAAGCAGCAGAGGAAGTGAGCGATGATGGCTACCATCAAGTGGCGAGCTCCGGCACGCTGCTGCTGCAGTTTAAACCAGCTGCAAAGACTACGGAGTTGATGTATGTATTGCATACTAGCAACGCTGAAACCGCCACCTGCCGCACCCCGCACCTGGTGTCGGCGCCACGAATGGCCTTGCGCCGGCTGCTGCTGCTGCTCCTGCCGCCTCCAGGCCCAGGTCTGCTGGCAGCTCCAGGTCCTCCATCTCCCAGCCGCCCTCCTCGCCATCACCATCGCCACCCAAGCCCAGGCCTGCACGACAGTGCCAGCAGACACAACCGGAGTCATACAGCAGGGATGCGATGGTGGCAAAGATGCAATTCTTCCGCATGCCACCCCAAGCCCAAGCCTGCAGGACAACGTGCCCTCCTCGCCATCACCATCGCCACCCAGCCCCAAGCCTGCAGTGAACGCAACCAGCAGACAGGCAGTTTGCATGGTGAGCTTGGTTGAAACATGGATAAGGTGTGGCCCTTTGATTCATTCAATCATCATTCATTCGCTCAATCACTCATCAACCCATCAGGTCATTCACCCAATTTTTTACAGAACCACCCACTCACCGCCAAATTCGCCATCCTCTCCTGCCTGCCCTCCCTCCCCTAGATCCAGCTCATCTCCCCAGCCAGCTCCCTCCAACTCATTCTCGTCCAGATCCATGCCTGCTGCTGCTGCTGCTGCCGCTGCGCCTGCAGCACCAGCAGCGCCAGCGCCGCCTGCCGCTGCTGCTGCAGCGCCCTTGGCGGCTAGGGTTTCGAAGAAGCCCTTGCTGACAGTCAGCAACGGCCAGTTGTCCTGCTTGAGCACGGGCGCTGGCGGCAGCAGCAGGCTGGGGGACTGCGGCAGCGGCGGCACAGCCTCCTCCGGCAGCATCTGCAGATGGGCAACAAGCAACAACAAGCAGCGTAAGCCTTTTGATTGTAAGCGCGAGATAATTTTGCTGTGTAGACATGTTGACATGCTGCAAAATACAGGCAACAGGGCGGCGGCACAGCCTCCTCCGGCAGCATCTGCAAAAGGGCGACAAGCAGTAAATAACAGCATGTGAGCCGTCTGATTAAAACATGCTGTGCAGAAGCAATCATGCCAAGCTATGCAAGCGACAGGCCTGCGCCCCCAGCAGCATCTGCAGACAGCACAAACAGCACTATAGCTGATCAGTGAGCAAATGTTGTCAGTGCACGAGCCAGTTGCGAAGGTGCTGGCATGCATGTGCGTCAGTCAGACAAACTCAGGTACATGCATACAGGAGCGGCCATTACCTACGCTGTGTACCACACACAGGCAAGCGACACGCGCCCTGCGTTCAACAGCACGTGCAACAGATTACACGCGGCAAAGGCATGCTACACTGTTGCAGGACCTCGCGACGCTGGTCGCACCTCGCGCAACCGCTGCGCATCCTCCTCGAAGCCGTGTGTTGCTGCTGCCAAGTACGCCAGCGGCAGCTGGCCAGACTCCTCCAAGATGCGGATCTGCACAGCAGCAGCAGCAGCAGCAGCAGGAATCAGGACGCACTATGCTGCTGGCCCAGCATAGTCTGCACTGGTTCGCCGGCTGTGCACCCCTCAACACCAACAACGCTGTTATGTTCTGGTGAACTACTGCACATTAGTAACTAGATTGTTGTACTTCTTGCAGGGCATTTTGTAGTACAAAAGTATAACAGTTATGTACCGATGTACAGCAACTGACCAGGGCAAAACAGTGTTATTGGTACTTAGGGGTGCACAGCCAGTAAAACAGTACATACTGTGCAACAACTTATTGCACAATAAGATATGGTGGAACCACATGCAGAAGGGTGACCGATTAAGTGGTGAGGTTCGTGAGCACAATGCATGTCGGAAACCTGCGCAGGGTGCACCGCATGTGCCTGTACCAAACAAGCGACGCCGCACATTCTTTGCTTGGAAAGCTCAATGCCTAAACCAGGGGAGGCACACTGCGCTGGGCACACGCATGTTCATAATGCACTGTAGTTGAGAGATGTGCAGGAACAGGTGGGTGTTGCAGAGCTCTGCAATATTTGCTGAACTCCGCGCATCTCCCGAGTACAGTACGTTCTGAAAGCGCCCCATCACGTCGCTGCAATTTCTGCATTTGACATGTGCAAGGCTTGCATTGCGCACTCACACAAAATCATCGACACCTCGAGGACATACAGTGCTAGCAACATCACGCCTGGGTGGGTGGGAAAAGTGACACACTTGATTGTGCCGCTGGACACATGCATCACCAAACATGCCTGTGCAGCACAAGCCTACATGTTCCCGCACATCGCCCAGGTACAGTGCGTTGTGGAAGCGCCCCATCACGTCGCCGCTTATCTCTGCAACTCACATCTGTGCAAGGCTTGCACTGCGCACCCACACAAAATCATCAACACCTCCAGGACATGCAGTGGAAGCG
Source organism: Tetradesmus lagerheimii (assembly GCA_902809745.2). Taxonomy (NCBI): domain Eukaryota; kingdom Viridiplantae; phylum Chlorophyta; class Chlorophyceae; order Sphaeropleales; family Scenedesmaceae; genus Tetradesmus; species Tetradesmus lagerheimii. Next base: position 26,074 of record CADDIJ020000831.1, read on the forward strand.
ACATGACGCCTGGGTGGGTTGGGACACTCCATCTTCCACTTCACAGTACCATAAACCACATACACACAAGCTTCCTGTGCAGCACAAGCCTACCTGTTCCCGCACATCTCCCAAGTACAGTGCGTTGTGGAAGCGCCCCATCACGTCGCCGCGCATCTCTGCAATCTTGAGCATCTTGCGCAGCCTGTCGGTGTTGCCTGTGATGAGGTACAGGAACGACAGCCGCTCCCAGGACTTGGTCTTCTGGTAGCTGAACTCCACAATCTGGAAGTTGCCCTGCCGCAGCGCCTCAACGCCTGCAGGGCAACAGCACGCATGTGTTTGTAACAGCAGGGCTGTGACAACAGCCGTCAAAGCGCTGAGACTGCTTTGACGCCGCAACAATACTCAAATCCGTACCTGCCGCAGTCAACTAGCTTGTGCCAGGCCACTACAGCAGTGATTGCCTCAACGCAAAACAATTCACCCTGCATATGTGCGGATGCTTTGCATTCACCCTGTGTGGTGCATGCCACCTCATATGGCGATCGGCCTGCGTGCTGCTTCTCCTCTCTACGTTTGCTACAGCTCCACTCACCCAGCTTGTACCAGATGTCCTTGTTGTCTGCGAGAATGGCAGATCGTGTGTGTGTTATCTACAGCGCACTCACCCAGCTTGTACCAGGTGTCCTTGTTGTCTGCGAGGATAGCAGATCGTGTGTGTGTGTTATCTACAGCGCACTCACCCAGCTTGTACCAGGTGTCCTTGTTGTCTGCGAGAATGGCAGATCGTGTGTGTGTGTTATCTACAGCGCACTCACCCAGCTTGTACCAGGTGTCCTTGTTGTCCAGCGCCTGTGCCGCAGCCAGCGCCACCTCGATGTTGCCACACTGCAGTGCCAGGTTGAAGCGCGTCGCCTCGTCAGCCACAAAATGCAGCGCAACCTGCGCGGAAATGAAGACAGCACAGCACAACTTGTGACATGGTTGACAATGACAAAAAATACCCAGGTTGGAAGCACGTCGCCTCGTCAGCCACAAAGTGCAGCGCAACCTGCGGGAAAGCAGCGGCGGCAACAGGCACAGCACATCTTGTGACGTGAGTCAAGCTTGCGTGTGTGAAAAAGCCAACGCCATTCAAGCCAGGTTGAAGCGCGTCGCCTCGGCAGCCACCAAGTGCAGCGCCACTGCGGCAGAGGAGGAAGGCGGCGCAAAGCAAATGAAAGCTCAGTCATCAGAACTCGACTCATGATTGATCATGTTTACAGGTGAGTGCGTCGCAGAAGGGTGCAGGCACTCCATGGGTGACTGGCCAGCGCGTGCATGCAGCACTGCAAACCACACATGCTAACAGATGATGTATTCGTGGGTCTAAGGCCCCTCAACAGTGGCAACATCGCCTAATCAGCAGCCCTTGCAGCCCTTAAACAGGTATGCAATGATTGCTGTCACTGGCTACCATTATGCTGACAGTGCTAGGTCCTCATTCAGTGCCAAACTCATTCAGTGCCAAATGCACCCTAAGCAGGCCCACAAGGGCACAATCTGGCCAGCAGCAGCAGTAGCAGCAGCAGCAGCAGCAGCTCATCAGCAGCAGCGGCCTCACCTCCGGGTAGCCCTTGGCCTGCAGGTACGCGATGATGGCTGAGCCGCAGAGCGCGCTGCTCTTGATCATGGCGATGACCTGCTCGTACTTGCGCTGCAGCAGCGCCAACTTGAAGGTGTACTCCGTCACGTCAACCTGCGGGGGAGGGGGGGCGAGGTTTGCAGCACGTCAGTGCATGTCAGTGTCAGGAAAGACTAAATAGAGTAAGTGCCAAGCCAGCTTGAAGGTGTACTCCGTCACGTCAACCTGTGGGCGAAGCATGTGCAGCACTTGTTGTCTATAGCATGTTGGTATACTGTGCACGATAGCATCGTCGCACACAAGCGGGCTACTAGCCATGCAAGCATGCAGAAACATGGTGCAGTTGCGCCACTCTGTGCACTCCGTCACGTCACCCTGCGGGGACGTGATTCAGAGCATGTTGGTGTCAGGAGAACTGTCGTTGGGGTAAGTGATAACTTGGCTGAAGCGCGTACTGCTGCTGATGCGCACATTGTTGACATCTCGGCTGAAGTGGATATGGTTGCCGAGCCGAGTAGTCTGTTGCGCCATTCTGAGGAGCTGCCAGCGCCCAGCAGTGGACGTGTGCAGAAAACACACCAACACGCGACATGCAGCCAATCATTTTGATCACGCATGCATACCTGCACCGCGCGTGCCTTGCCGTCCCTATCCAGCGCACGCTACTTGTCAGCGGATGCAAGCATGGAAGAACGCGGTGCAGCCGGACCATTCAAGACAAGCGCAACCGTACACAATGGTAGGCAGCGGCATAGCCAAACAAAACTGGAGGCAGGCGTACCTGCACTGCGTGCGCCTTGCCGTCCCTATCCAGCGCATGGATGGTGTTGCCGCTGACGCGCGTGATGTACAGCGGCACGTCCAGCGTGCGAATGATGCCGCTGTCGCCGTTGGGCAGGCAGTACTTAATGTGGTTGAGCGTGGTGTACAGCAGCACGCCAGAGTCGTCCCAGGCAGCAGACTTGACCCTGCAGCAGCGGCAGCAGCACGCATAATGTGACGGGGGCATGCAACCGGGCCTGTCACGATACTGTGTATCAGTTACATCAAAGCAGCGCAGCTTCTGCAGCCGCCAAACCTCTCTAGCAGCGCACCTCATGGTGCACCGTGTGCACGCTGCCATTCTTCTTGTCTGTGCAGCAGGGCACACAACAGCAAACCGACCAAGCCAGCCAACCCATTAGCAGCGCACAAGATGGTCCGCATGTACTGTTTGCGCTTTGAACAGCTTCTTGTTTGTGCAGCAGATACGCCAACAGCAAACAGACCATGCCAAACATCCTCGATACCATCCAAGACTAAAACGAGCATTTACATATACTCTCTCATAGCAGTACCTGATGGTGTCGTGTGCTGTCTGCGCATTGCCCAGTTTCTTGTCTGTGCAGCAGCACACACCAACAGCAAACCGAACACGCCCCCCCCCCCAGTCACACCCACCCACACACAGCAGCGCACCTGATGGTCTCGTGTACTGTCTGCGCGTTGCCCAGCTTCTTGTCTGTGCAGCAGCACTTCGCCACCAACAGCAAACCGGAACACGCCCCCCCCCAGTCACACCCACCCACCCACAGCAGCGCACCTGATAGTCTCATGCACTGTTTGCGCGTTGCCCAGCTTCTTGTTTGTGCAGCAACACACACCAACAGCAAACCGACCATCACCACCACCACCCCACACACACACAGCAGCAGCAGCAGCACACCTGATGGTCTCGTGCACCGTCTGCGCGCTGCCCAGCTTCTTGTTTGTGCAGCAGCACACACCAACAGCAAACCAACCACGCCAACCTATCCCAACATATTGCTGTAAAGCGCACCTGATGGTCTCGTGCACCGTCTGCGCGTTGCCCAGCTTCTTGTCTGCGATGACGATGGCGTGCTTGGACAGCAGCGCCACGCTGGACATGTCGCCGTTCCACACCACGTACTTGATGAAGGGCGTGGACAGCTCAGCCAGCGTGATGCGCTGCTGCACGTCAAACAGCGTCATCTGCGGGGACGGGTGTGCCAGGAAACAGACAACAGTGAGCAGGTGCAGGACCCAGCTCGACAGCAGCGCCAGCAGTGCACACGATGATATTCTCTGATGCACGATGGGTTACGAATCCCAGCATACAGCAACTCTAAATAGCAGGTGACGCCAGGCCACCAGGCAGAAGCTCTGCAACCGCCCAAGCATGTTGAGGTCCATGTGAATGACACAATCGACCCACCTTGTCCTCTGAGCGGCACAGCAGCAGCCCTGTGCCTGCGTAGAACACGGCGTCGGTGGTGGCGCAGGGCGGCGCGCACTTCTTGGTGATCTCGTTCTGCAGGTTGCGCACCTGCAAGGACGCAGGGAAGGCAAACAAGCACCAGTGTCAGTGGTGGAGCCGTCTTGACAACATACGCCGAGATGCAGCGGCACACTAAGTGCAAGCAGTGGGTGGTGATGCTGTGCAGCATGCACAGGGTGCTGGGTTGTGGCAGGCATCGTCATGTACAGCATCACACAAAGCTCACAAACGTCACATCCTTGAAATGACAGCACCACATCACACAAAGCAGAGTGCCATGCTGTGCGCCGGAACAATCAATAACTCAGTTCCAAGAAGCGCAGCTACCGTGTCCTGTGTTTCTGTTATCAGTTGCCACCGCACCTGGATGGTTGACGAGGCCTTGTCCAGCACTGCAAAGCGGTTGCGTGCAATGAACACCGCAGACGCGCCCAGCCCACGCTTCGCCTCCTGCAGGCGCACATTGAACATATGCGGCAGCAGCATCAGTGACAGCATCAGCATGAGTAACAGCAGCAGCACCAGGTGGAAAAGGAACAGCAGCAGCAGCAGCAGCATCAGTGATACATCAGCACCACGTCATCCAGCAGGTAAGCACAGAGCCGGCCACAAATGGGGTGGTCAATGCACATGCTGATGACTCCAGTGTGCTGCAAATCAATCACCGAACTTGCGTGCCAAGTGCTCTTAGCATCAACAGGGTGCTTTTGTAAGAGTCTACCAGGACAAAGGATCCTGGGCTCACCGGAGCCGCATCGCCGCGCGCATCCTTGGGGATGTTGTACAGCTCGTAGCTGCCCCCGTCAACGTCGCTGGTCAGCAGCACCGCATTCTCTGCGGGGTTGTAGCTGAGGCTGCGTGGCGCCTGGTTCATGCCAGCGCTGGCTGGCCTGCGGATGCTGATCAGCGGGTTGTCACGGCCTGCAGGAAGCCAGCAAGTCGAGACTCTTACAGGAGAGACTGTTACAGGTGACGGCACTAGCCAAAGCGCCAGACTGAACACGCACGTGTAGCAGTCAGTGGTTGGGGTGTGTATCTGTCAAACAGCATGCAGCACAGCATCTGTGCATAGCGCATGCGAGTCAGCAGCATCCCTTCCAGCACCTGCTGTTCTGCATACGCATGAGCAAGGTGCAGTGCTCGTCTACTGCTGATTGTAGCAGCCGCAACTATGGTAGGAGGTGTGGGGGCGCATGAGGCTCTCTCACGTCACACGCCGTCACACGCACCCCCTAGGTGTGAATACACCACGCGTAGCTCATTCATTCATTGAAAGCCGCACCTGCTGCGTAGTCGAAGGTGCGCAGGTGGCGGGTATTTCACAGGCGTCAAAAGCAAATCGTGCATCATATGCGTCAACCGCGCACTCTCACCTGCTGCGTAGTCGAAGGTGCGCAGGTAGCGTTCCTTCACGTAGTACAGTGTGGTGCCATAGCTGGCGTACGCAGGGCGCTCACGCTCCAGCTTGAACACAATCATGCCGCTGCAGGCGCAGGACAGGCACACAACACAAACAGGCAGTCAGAGCACTTGCGAATGTCTGCGACAGCACCTGGGTGCATCTATGCCAGCCCCGCCCAGCTGCCAGCGCTCCAACCTTGAAGTGTGTTGCTGTGCTGTGTACGCACATCACACCCTGCGCGAGCAGGCTGTCAACCTGCATCGAGCCGTCACCCTGCTTGCAGCAGCCAAGTGAAACATACGTGCTACGCTTCACGCTACAGTATGCCACAGCACGCTGTTATGCTAAATTTCGCACCTGTCGTGTCCTGCAGCCAGCAGGTTGATCTCAGGGTGTGCCGCGAGGATCCAGAACCGGTCATGCTCACGCCTGAAGGTCTGCACGCCAGTGCGCTTCGACATGTCCCACGCCCTGCACAGCACAAGGCAGCGGCAGCGGCAGCAATATGCTGAAGCGGCTGCATACCTTGCCATCGCACCCAATGCACGGCGTATACACCACATAAATGAGCAACTTGCCCAAGCCTATCCCTGCTGCATGCTGGACAGACAGTGCAGCATAATGTGCAGATGCGCTACAGCACATGCACAGCTTGTGCCTTACTTGAGCTGCAGTACAGCTCCAACAGATGGCATTGTCTTCACTGTTTGAGATGACGAGGTCTTGGACAGCATCTGCTGCCTAGCTATGGCTCGTACATGAAATGTGGCGGCTAATACATGCATATATACTGCTGCACAGCGGGCGTGTCCAACTGCAGCCCAGACGTATGGCCAGTACGCAGCTGCCGTCATATCAAGAGCAACGGTGTTGAGACCCCTTTTTCAGCCTCACCTGATGCTCTTGTCCTCGCTGTTGGAGATTATGAGGTCCTGGCGCGCATGGAACATGACGCAGCTCACGTTGTTGGTGTGGCCACGCAGCGTGTCAACCTCCCACGCCTTGCTCTCTGCAGCGGCAAGACAAGGACAAAGCATGGCATGTTGGGGAAAGCACAGGTGGAGTTGAGATGCAGACAAGCAGCATGCACGGTGAATATATAAGACTGGCAGACAAGAAGTTGTGCGTTGACTGCCGGCGCAGCACAAAACATGACCGTGCATGCCACTGGGCGAGAAGTCTTGGGCGAGTAGTCTTGGGAAAAGCATGTGATGTCCAGGAGCAGTTGCCCCATGCCTGGGAGAACAGCCTGGCATGTGCTTCGCTTAAAGCAATACCTGTCAAGACAGCCGCACGTGCAGCTGACGGCGTGCTGCTTCAAGCCGTACTTCGCAGCTGCTCAGCGTTGTATCGCCACAGCTTGGCCTGCCTGTCATCTGCTCAACAGCAACAGCTACAGCTACAGCTGCCAAAGTGCTGCTTCATGCTATATGCGGTACGTATGCCGCTGTATTTACGTATGTATGTATGACGCTGTATGACGCCGTACCACGCAGCTCTCACCGTTGTATCGCCACAGCTTGACCTGCCTGTCATCTGCTCCGCTGACGATGAGAGGCAGCGTGGGGTGGAAGGAGGCCCAGTTCACGCCACGGTCATGGCCCTCCAGCACATACTTGACCACGCCGTCGCCGCTGCCAAACAGCTCCGCGTTGACCTGCATCTGCAGGTTCATCTGCAGCAGCAGCAGCAGCAGAGTACATGGCAAGGCAGGGGCATAGGCATGACTTCCCCCTGGATCGCAAGAACACTGTAGTGCTGCTGGCTGTGGCTGCAAGCGTTACTGCGAGCCAACACACCATTGAACCGAATGCGAAGTTGTGGAGGTGCAACACAGGCATAGTGCACAACCAGCAAAGCACTGCACACGGGTCCACCACACCCAAGCACAGCACAGCAGCACCCAGCAGCACCCAGCATCCCGGAACCACACCTGCGGCAGTCGCAGCATCTCGACCCCGCTGGGCGCCACGCTCTTCTTGCGCAGCCCGCTGATGTCCCACACATCATTAAACACACCATTGAATCGAATGCAAACCTCTGGATTTTGAACACATGGATCAAGCACGAACAGCACAGCACTGCACACGAGCCCACCACACCCAAGCACGGCACGGCACGGCACGGCACCAAAGAACACAGCAATCTGGAGCAGCGCCGTACCTGCGGCAGTCGCAGCATCTCGTCCCCGCTGGGCGCCACGCTCTTCTTGCGCAGCCCGCTGATGTCCCACACACGCACGGTCTGGTCCAGGCTGGCAGACACGATCAGGTCCTCCTTGGGGTGGAACATCGCGCACATCACGTAGTGGTTGTGGCCTGCAGCAGCAGCAGCAGCAGTATGTCAAGCAGAGTGTGCGGGGCTAGGTGAGCGAACGTCTTGCATTGCTGACGGACAGCAGCTATGTCTCTGCATCTGATGCCAGCCCAAGGCCCCGCTGCAGCGCGATGTTCACCAGCAGCTTGTCATCTGCTGCTGGAGCCCTCCCGCTGTTATCACTGCCGCTGCTGCTGCTGCTGCTGCTGCTGCGGGCACACCTGTGAGCACGCTGACGCACTGCCTGCTCTGCCAGTTCCAGGTGCGGATGGTCTGATCGTCGCTGGCTGACACGATCCAGGGGTACTCGCTGTGGAACTGCACGGTGCGGATGTAGTCCAGGTGGCCCAGCAGCGTGAACAGGCAGCGCCGCAGCTTGTAGTTCCACACCTGCAGCGAGCCAGCAGGGTTTGGTTGAAGTACATAAGCAGTCATGATGAAAATTACGTGTGAGCAGGTGTGAGCAGGCCTAGAAGGATGACGGCTGGACAAGGTGGGATACATTGCGTGTTCTGCAGATGACAGCTGCTGCGTGCTGAGAGGCTGATGATCCCTGCTGCTGCTGGAGCTGTGCTGCCCAACCTCAACACATGTTCTGCAGTACACCTGCCCCTTCCTCCCAACTTGACGCTGCAGCAGCTGGCCGCATGATGCTGCTAGCACTAAGCCACAGGCTGTCTTCCGTTATTGCATCCAGCTGCGCACAGCAAGCTGCTGCTGATGATGTCATAGAGGTGCTGTGCCAGGTCTGTAACACTGTAGCTACTGCGCTTGGCTACAGTGCCTTTGCTGTCCCTGCTTGTGTTGCTGCTGCTGCCTCTGCTGCTTTGCAGCACTAGCTGCAACTCCTGCCACCAACGTTTGATGCGCCTGTGCCTGCAGCTGATGCTGGTGCTGATGATGCTGCTTCTGCTGACCTTGATCTTGTAGTCATCTCCTCCAGAGACGAACAGCGGCTGTGACTTGTGGAAGTGGATTCCACGCACAGGGCCATCATGCTCATCAAAGCGGTCTATGAGCGTGCCCATGCGATAGTCCCATAGCTGCTTGCAGGGAAATACATATGCAGAGCAAGTCAGCAAATCAACAGCAGCAGAGGAAGCACGAACATGGCAAAGCATAACTGCTGCTGCTGTTGTGTGCAAGCAGCAGCTGCTGCTTGGCTGTCCCACCCACCTGGATCACGCCGCTGTGCAGCGAGGCTAGAATCCATGGCCTACGCAGAAACAATTGCTCGCGTCAGCTGCCGTGCACGTCGGGGGACCAGTGTCCAGCAGTTTGTGCAGTGGTTGATGCCTTGCCCACCTCTTTGGATGGAAGGAAAGTCCCTTGACCCGATTCGACTTTGTTTCAAACTTAGTCAACATGTTTGCTGTTGTATCGTTCTAATAAAACCAGCGACACCTGCGAAGAGCAGCACTCAGCGAGGCCCCATATGCCCCTATCGCCTGCTGCCTGGATCAAACATCAAACACCATGATACATCTCAGAACACTTCAACCAAGCAGACGGCTGGGCTGATCACAGACTACTCGAATAATGGGCTTGGCACAGCAGGTGTCAGTTGGTGTGGTACAACTTCCCTGGGTTTGGGGCTGAACACGGTCCTAAGCCAGATTCCAGCTCATGTATTGTTGCCTTATGGCTTGGATGGATCAACGTTGCTCATCCACGCTCTCATCCCGTTCTAGTGTCCTGATATGACACTCAACATGCACTACCAGTCAAGTGCTGCAGCTGCTGCTTGTTGTGTGCACAACTTGCATGTTGCCAAGTGACCACAGGAGTAACTACATGATTTAAGTTTGCTTATTGGTTGAGCGTGGGTGGCCGGACGGGCAGCAGCCACCATTGCCGTTGCTTATGCAGGCAGCTGCGCAAGCAGTGCCTAGTTCAGACAGCTCTGCCAACAGCCGTACAGGCCTGTACGATGACATAGCGCAGAGTTTTGCAGTATCTAAAATCCTGATGGTGGTAAGTCGCTGTGCATAGAGTAGCGTGTGGCTGCCACATAATATGCCCTGCAATTGGTTGAATGTTGATGCAGATGGCAACGAAGCAGTGACCAAAAGCACAACGAGCAGCAGGACATAGCTCTTGCATGCCATCACGGTAAAGTTGCATACCATTGCCACCGGGTGCAACTTCTGAATCAATGACGAGACAGCTCTGGCAGATGCTGTGGGGCAGCTGAGTAGCCGCAACTGCGCGCACTACATGTGTTGCAACAGTGCGCCCATGTACCTCTGACATGCACAGCTTTCCACAAAACGTATCTGGCACTGCGCAGTGCTGCAGTCTGTTCACAGCGCAGCGTGCTAGCCTCTAAGGAAGTTAGCGGTTCTGGATCGGCAGCGTGCAAAGCACGTAAAGCCTGTGTGTAACAAGAGGCTGCCTGTGCGTGTTGAGCTGCCGTTGAGAGTCAGCAGCATGTGATGCTTCCTTGATGTATGTACGCCTCAGCAGTCGCTGCAGCATGCTAAGGCATTTAGCATCACGTATATGCCTGGTGTGATTCGCTTCAACATGTAACCCGCAACTGCTTACGTGCTCTGATAATGTGTCCGACGCGTCAGCGACTGACGCATAGCATGTGCAATGCCTGCGTCGTGGGTCCACAGCTGTCATGGGGCGATGCAATGCATGATGATGATGCAGGGTATGCGAAGAGGAACCAAGCCGCTACAGCAGGATGCAGGCTGCAGGGCAGCAGCATTCTGCAGGGTGAGGCTACCAGTGGCCTACTAGGCTAGTAGCCTGCAGGCTGTTTGCATGCTCAGTCACTGGCAGCAGAGGATGCTGCGCCGCATGATGCCGCTTAGCAGTGCGCACCACCTCTGTGAACAAATAAGTGTGGCGTGTGACACCTGCCTCACCATTATCTGCCAGTGATGATCTGACCATCACACGTGAAGCAACCTGCTGGCTGCAGCAGCCAAATCACTTGCTGCGGGCCGCAAGTATGCTCTAATTTGCAGGGACGTTCTCCATGCGTCGTCCTGCGTCTGACCATGTGCAATGCTAGCGTGAGTGGCTTTTCGCCCAGGCTCTGTGCTTTCTCGGGTCACCCTGCTGTGCTTGAACTGGACCCTGCACCCCAGCTAACACCAGTCATGACAAGCTATGCACCAACCCGACGAACATCACGATAACAACTGGGATATCAAAGGAGTAACTTGTTGACTATCAGGAGCATACGCACGGTGCTTCCAAGTGTGGCAGACGTTCCAGCTTGCGCATGACTAAGTGATTGCCGACACACGGCAGTGGATCAAGTCACTGGTTGGTACATATCAACACCAAACTGACGTTTACTATTTCAGACAAGGCGTGTGGAACAACATCACTACGAGGCAGTAGCCTGACCAGCAGCAGCCCGCCTGCAGTCAAGACTGCCTGATCTGCCAGCATCGTGCGTCTGTCGTAGCACAAGACGCCACATCCAGTACATGATACTGCATTAGAGGCTCATAAATAGGCAGCACTGTAGCAGCAGCAGGCATGGCAGCGCCACCCAAAAAGAAGTCAGTAGACGAGATTTGGCGGGAGTTGAATACCAAACCAGCTGTCCCTCGCAGCAGAACAACAGGTGTAGCAGGCTTTGGCATCCCAGGCGTGACTACCCACACCCGGATACTGCCAAAGGCCCAGCCCAGCGGGGCACAGCACGCAAAGCACATAGCAGGCGATGACGCTACCTGCAGCAGGGACTCGCACACACCTGCAGGAACAAGCAGCAGCTACGACCCTGCAGCAGCAGGTGTCACACAAGAGCAGCTGCAGCAGTATGTTTCTACGCTGCAGCGCACACTCAACTGCCTGGCAGACCCAGATAGGGGTGTGCGGAAGAATGCTGTGGCATCGCTGCATGCAAAGCTGCTGCGAGGTGATGCAGCAACACCCAAGGCCAGCACCAACATGCTACAGGTAGGCTACAGCAGCAATACATGCAGACAGCAGCGTCGTACTGTAGTCCCTCGTCTCTGGAGTGAGAGCGTGTGCAGCTGGTGCTGTACATGATCGGCAGCAGAACATGCAGCTCCCACTGCCGCAGAGTGCATGCAGTCAGAAGTCAGATGTTTGCGTGCACTTTTGCATCTGTATGTTGTGAGTGCGTCCTCCTGCGAAACAGTGCTGGGTCTGCAAGCAAAGCAGACATGCAGACCACACTGCTGCTGCCGCTGTGCTAAGCCACCTTCATGTGCACCGTCTTCGTTTCACGCAGGTACTCCTAGCGGGCCCGCTGCTGCCTCCCCTAGTAACGCTGCTCTCGGACCCATTGGAGCGATGTCGGCTGACCGCGCTGCAGCTGCTGCTGGAGGCGGCCCCGCTGCTGTCAGAGCCTGGGGCGCTGCTGCCTGGGCTGCTGCCGCAGATGGTGCTGCGCATGGGGCAGCTGCCTGTGCAGGAGCCTGCGGAGGAAGTGCGGCTTGCAGGACTGCAGCTGCTGGAAGCGCTGGTCAGCAAGGCCGATACTAGGTGAGAGGTTTGGCTGTTGGCTGTTGTTGGGGTGCAGTGGCGGTCGAGCAGAGAGCAGTCAAGAGATTGTGGGAAGCACCAGCAGAAGAGTGCCCTGCGTACAAAGTAGATGGGGTTCCAGGGTAGCTGTTGAGATGCAGCTGAGTAGTGGTGGTGTCGCAGCAATCGTGGCATGTTGACCCACGCTGTGCTTCGCCATCACTCCGCTGGCGGCTCTGTGCTTGCCCTGCATGCAGTTCGCTGAGCGCTGCTGTTGAGGAGCTCTCGCTGCTGCTGGCGCGTGGCTGCGACGATGCATTCCCGGAAGCAAAGAAGGCAGCAGCTGCAGCACTGGTGGCACTAGCAGGCAGGCTGCCTGCAGGGGCCCTGGAAGGCCAGGCAGAACGTCTCCTGCAGGTGACTTATGGCGCATCATGCATGCTGCAAAAAGTTTGTGCGTCATCTTGCAAATTCCCTAAAGCTGCTGTCCAGTGTGTGAGCTGTGCATGAAGGTGTTTGTGCTCTTCTCAGCAACCACCAGCAGCACAAGTATGGCACACTTGCGCAGGCGCCGTCACGCTTCACCTGAACCAACGCGAGGATGGTGTGTGCTGTGTTGCAGGCGCTGCTGCCTAGCCTAGCGCACCAGCACAGCAAAGTCAGGCTATCGGCGCTGACAGGCCTCAGGGCGCTAGTGCTTTCGGGCCTGCCTGCGGGCATAGTGCAGACGCAGCTAGCTCCTGCAGTCAAACCTTTGACGTTTGACAGGGCAGCAGCAGTGCGAGAAGCGTACTACGCTGCGCTGGCAAGCTGGCTTGGGTGTCATCAAGACCAGGGTTTGCAGCATCAGGATGCAGCAGCAGCGCATGCCAGGTGCAAGACGTATGCACCTGCACTGCTGCCGTTGCTGCTGCTGGGTGTGAGTGATGCGCACGAGAGCATAGCAGCAGCAGCGCTGGCAGCAGTGGAGCACGTTGGTGCAGCATGGCAGCAGCAGCAGGATTCGGCTCCAAGCATGCCTGCAGCAGCAGCGCCCGCTAGCCAGGCGGACTCTGCAGCCACTCCCATGGAAACAGATGATCAGCAGCAGCAGGAGCAGCCAGCAGCAGTAGCAACCAGCTCTAGTGACGTGTCTGCTTCTCCAGTAGCAGTGGCTACTGCACAGCTGATGCCGCCTTTCCAAGGCCTGCCAGCTGCCGGCTGCAGACGCATGGTGGCTGAGCTGCTGCCGCAGTTGCTGCCTGGCATTCTGTCGGGCCTCAAGGAGTGGACCAGCAGCCTGAGGTCTGCAGCAGCGAGGTGCGTGCCCTAATGTGTTTAAGTTGTGGGCGATTGTGCAGTGGTCCCTCATGTGATGTGCTTACATAATCACATATCTTGTTAGGTCAGTCCGCTTGCACCAGCTGGCAGTGTGGCATTCAGCCGCATGTGAACTGCATGTATTTTGAATTGCAGGTTGCATAACATCCCATTCAGCCGCATGTGAACTGCATTGTGCATCCCCCTTCTGCTGTACTCGCTGCCGTTGCTTGCAGGTTGCTGCACACGTGCTTGGTGCTTGCAGGGGCAGCTACCACGCCACACCTGCAGCAGCTGCTGGCAGCACTCACAGCAGCCATGACAGAAGAAGACGCAGAGATAGTCGCCGTGCTGGCATCCTGCTGCCGTGTAGTTGGCGCATTTGTGCCGTGCAGTGCTTGGCTGCTGCTGTCAGTCGATACTCTGTCAGACCCGAAAGCAGGTGACATCAGCAGGGCCAATGCACTGGTTGTTACATCGTGCTTGGTGCACGCTGCAGCTGCCGCACAGCAGCAGCCAGATCATCAGCTGCTGCAGCTGCTGGTGGCGGCACTAGCTGCAGAGGATGTGCGCTGCAGCGAGCATGTAGGAGTGCAGCTACAGCTGCTGTCCGTCGTCAGCAACTTGCTGTCCTGGATGCCAGAGGACACATGCAGGATATGCGGGCAGCAGCTGTACCTGATCCTGCTGCAACTACACGGCACGTTCTCTGCACAGCAGGAGGCAGAGGCACCACCAGCAGCAGCAGCAGATGACAGCAGCAGTGCAGGCAGAGCTGCTGCTGCACTGCAGCAGCTGGCACATCGTTGCGGCTTGGCCGGTGCTGGACAATTGGCAGAGGCACATGCGCAGCAGATGCTAGAGCAGCTGGCTGCAGATGCGGGCAGCTGGACAGCCAGCAGCGCCAACCTGAGGGGCTTCATGTCGCTGCTGCGCACTGCGGAAGGGCCCTGCCTGGCTGCATTGATGCCACAGGCTGCACAAGTGAGCACTTCTTAATGCTGTGCCTGCTGTCAGTCACGACTGTTGTCAAAATGCAAGCATCTCAGCATGCCTGCATCAGCCTGGCGCGTCAAGGATGCTACAGACGTATGCGCATGTGCTTGGTGCAGTTGACCATATCCTCGATTGCTGCTGGCATGCTGTACTCCTTCACTTTCAGCATGCGCCACTGTATACGGCTGGCTTTAAGCAGCACAGTGCACTCTTTCCTGACGCCAGGTTTGTACGGCGCTGACCTGCAGGTGCTGCAGCCCATCTTGGCTGATGCAGACAGGGATGCGTCGCTGCGGCTGGGGCTGCTGCGGCTGCTGGATGCCCTCATGGAGCAGCCCAGCACTGCAGGTGCATTCGGTGGCCAGAATGCAACGCTGGTGCTGAGCACGCTGCTGATGCCGCCACTGGTCTGGAGGGCAGGCAAGGTGTGTTGGCAGTTGGCGAACGAAGGAATGAGCTACGTGTGGTCTGTTCACACCCATGATGGAATCTGTGTGACGATGAGGAAGCATCATGCGCCTCCACACCTCCTACCATACAGTTGGCCTAACAGCGTCTGACCGCAGTAGCTTGACAGTGTGCTGTGCATGCAACGTAAGAGCACGTCTTGCGTGTCCCCTTTTCAGTTGTTGCAAGTCCTCATGCTTGTTTTGCTGCCCGCGTTCTGCCTGTCCATGCTGCGACATACACGAGCCAGGCAGCAGCAGCCGTGCGCTTTGTGGCCATCACAGCGCTCTCCACCTTCCTCACAGCAGAGCTGGGCCCACGCGAGGTGCTGCTGGCAGCAGTGCAGCAGGAAGGTGGGATGCTGCCGCTGCTGGCCCAGTGCCTTGACGAGGACTGGTACAGCGATGTGCGGCACACAGCATGCTACGTGGAGCAGCAGCTGCTGCAGCAGGTGCGTTGGTTGCGACATTGGGTGATCGCTGGGGTGTGCTGCTGCAGGAGCTCACCGTGTGATGCATCACATAGCCGCCTAAGCTGGTAACTGGGCCCACATGTAACCACTATCTTTCAAATCGGTAGCAGTGCAGATGTGCATCTCTGTGTGAGCTGATGTATGTTACCCAATCCAGCTGAAACATCGTGATGTGAGCGCTCGTGTGATCATGCGGTCTTACAGTGTGTGGAAGCATACAGCAGCATGCAAAGCATGCAGAAATACATTGCAAGGCCACCACGGGGCGATGAGCAATAAGATGCCTAGCGAGTGTAATGTGTGTTGTGTGTGCAGGTGGGCCAGCAGCTGAGTGATGAGTCACGCAGGGCCATCTACCCTGAGCTGCTCAAGCGCCTGGACGACAGCAGCAACAAGGTGCGCATGCTCAGCAGTTGAGGCTTGCCTTGCTGCTGGTATGGATGCTTGCGCGGGCGCATGCATGTGACGTAATATGCGAACGCAATGCGCTTGCACCACGGCATTCTCTACATGACTATGGTGCTGGATCGATAGCGTTAATGACCATTCATTGCTGTTGGCCTTGTCGATGCACTGCTGCTGTTGCTGCTGCTGCTTTCGCGCAGGTGCGCATTGCCGCCTGCGCTGCGCTGGTGGCGTTTGTGGCCAGTGCTGGCAGCAGCTACTGCTCCACAAACAGCGGCTACCTGGCAGCTGGCGTGGTGCTGCACATGGATGATGGCGACCAGGAGGTGGCAGAAGCAGCATGCCAGGTGCGCAAGCCACACGTGTTTGCTGTACGCTTGCAGGAGCAGGGTGTTGTGTCTGTACAACCTGATTTCGTGAGTGCGGTGGACATGTTGACGAGTCAGCGCTCTAGTGCAGTAGATGGCAAGGTCTGTCTATAGCACATCATCAAACGCGCTGCCAACAGGACCGTAGCGTGCTCAGCAAGTGAACGAGCAGAAGGTTGGGGCTCTTACATAGATGATGTGTGTTTCAACTTGTCGAGCGCAGACACTTGTCGCAGCTCCTGGTGATACGCCCCGTAGCAACATTCCATTTCTGCTGGTGCGCTGTGCGCTGCAGGTGTTGGAGGCGCTGGCGGTCGCCAAGCCTGCTGTTGCTGCTGCTGAAGTGCGCAAGGTGCAGGAGCGCTTCAGGGCGCGGCACTACTGCGACAGGGTGCTGGCAGCATGCAGCGCCAGCAGCAGTGTGTCCGCCTAGTCAGCATGCAGCGCCGGCAATGCGCCCGCCTAGTCAGTATGCAGCGCCAGCAGTGGGCCCGCCTAGTCAGCATGCAGCCGTCGGGCATGGTGATGGTACAGCAAGTGCAGGTGCCTGTACAGGTGGAACGTAACCGTACGCTTCATGCGTACGGCGTACGAGTTGAAGTTCAGTAGTTGCAGATTACTGTAACTTAACTGTGACAGTCAAAGTAGCCCCAAGGATCATCCTTCATCCTGTTACGGTAACACGACCGGTCTGACCGCTGCGGCAACTGACCAGCAACACCGTAGCATCTGCCCGTTCGGCAGCAGGTAACACGAACCTTGCATGCAAGTCATTGGCAGACGACCAACGGACAAGCATCATACATATATGGCGTATGAAGAAACCCTAAGTTAGGCTGAATAGTAGAGCAACAGTGCATGTGTCATATGACGCGTGCCGTTGAACGCATAAGCCGCTGCGGCTGTAACACTCACTGTTGGAGCCAGTGCAAGTATAGCAGCACTCTACCAGCCAAAACATGCCGCACTGAGTGACACCCTACCCCTGCATGCAAGGCTGCGCATGCAAGCAAGGCTGGCCTGCCTGGCGGCCAGTCACTGGCACATGTGCATTGATCGATCATCATGATAGCAAAGTGCCAGTTGAAGTTCAATGCTGCATGCATTGCAGTAACTTCTTTTGAATGCATATCTGAAAAATGCATTGTCGGCGGCCAACCATAACTCCTGAACTCAGCCTACGGTAAGCAGCTTGAGGACTACTCCGAGCCTGCGGCAGGCTGCACAGCTGGCTGGTCGCAGCCAGAATGTAAGTGTAAAACAGGCTGCTGTGTTGCCAACATATATGGGGCCCATATATGATATTCAACAATGAAAATGCATGCAAAGCCACCAGCTGCTACAACAGCAGTGCATAACGTTGCTGATCCCTAGGCCAAGAATAATATGGGCTCCATCCCCATCATGGAGATCAAGTTGGCTGTACACTTTCAGCGGCATTGCTTGTCCTGCGTTACGATTTCCATGGCATGAGCCTTTCTACAACACAACATGCATCTCCCAACACTGTCATGCAGGTCTACACACTATCAGCAGCTCGTACGGCAGGAGCAATCCTGTTAACATCAGCTGCGCTTCCGTCGTCAGAGCGCTGGGCAACAAATGTGGCTGCAGCACCTGCACTGCAAGCAGTAGCACCGACACCTGCTGCTTCTGTTGCAGCAGCATCATGCACCTGCAAGTCCTTACCCATTCTGAAGCTGCTGCTGCTAAACTCCCGCAGCTGCTGCCAGTTGCTCACTCCGCTACAGGCGCATATCTGGCAAGCCCCCGCAAATGACACAGCAAAGTTCAATGCCGCCAGAATGGTGAACAAAAGGCCTGATCCTAACGCTTGGACTGCCAAAGCTCCAAACATAATCAACACGCCAGATGACACACACATCACGGAATGAATGCCTGCTGCAGCTGCTGCAGCAGCCTGTGGTCGATAGTTTGTGACAAAGCTGAAAATCCCTGGTAGATATACACTGTTTGACACACCTATAAGAAACATACCGACTAGCGGCAGAGCTGCATGCAGCTTGTAGTGCGCAGTCCAACCATACAACAGCAGCCCAACAGGTTTCAACACCAGGTTCAGAGCGTTGTTATACATCAGCCGCTGCAACGGATGTGCATTTCTGCCATGCACAGCAGCGCTGAAGTCTGCAATGCGGCCGCCAATAGGAGCAGCAATGATGCCAGCAGCGCTTGCACTGAGGCATGCAAGACCAATCATGCTGGTCGACATGCCGTGGCCTGTTGGTCCGTATGGTGCTTGTGCCAGGAGCACTGGCAGCTGAGTGACGCTAACAAACATGCTGCCGAAGGTGACCAGCGTGCAAGTGGCATGCAGGATAACATACCTGCAGGGCAAGTCGCAACATGCAGCAGTAGCATGACGAGGTGCTCCGTAATAAGCTTGTAGCATTGCGCACGCCTGTTCGGCAGTCAGCTGATGCTTTCCCAGCGCGCAAACACAGCACAGCAGCAGACATGCCACAAGCGTATAACGCGCAACCAACGCACGCACCTGTCAAGCAGGATTTGGTAGGGATACCACGGGGCCTTGAACCGCGGCACATGTGCGCGAATTGCAGCGGCCTCCTTCAGGCCCTCAGCACATGCCGGGTCCCGCTGCTGCAGGCGTGCTAGCGTCCAGTAGGGGTGGCTCTCAGGCACACCAAACACAATCAGCGGCAGGATGATAGCCCCTGCAAGACACGGGACATACATGGCATACATGGTTCTGGAAGCATCTAGTCCCTGTCAGTGGAAGGGGCTGACTAAAGTGGAAACACTGGCAGCACCTCCTGCGATCCGTTGCATGCTGTGTAATCATCATGACAAAAGCACAGTCACGAATAAGAAACCCACAGGACTGAACCTGGGTTGCTGCTCCGCATGCTGGTTACTAACCGGCAATGACGAGTACTGCTAGGAAGGTGGAGCGCCAGCCAAATGCCTGCAGTAAGAAAACATAGCAATCAAACGGCAACGCGTGGCTGTTTCGGAACCTGTACAATCATTATGCCGCTGCTGTCCTCGCTGCACACGGCCACGAGGTGCAGCTGACTGAGCAGGAGCTGTGCCAGGTTGCTGCTATGTGTTGGCGGCACACACGACTGCTGACATGCACACGGGTTTCACCACATGCAGCAACACCAACATGGCATGCGCCGGTAGCACGCAGAGCGTGCAGCCTGTGCCCTATTGCATCGTCTGCAGCGTCACCTGGGCAAAGCCTCCTCCCAGCACAGGCCCTAGCAGTGGGCCAATCAGCTGTTGGTAAAAGCGGCAGCAGAAGGCAAAGCATGTTGTCACACGTTGCGCGTCGTGCGGCCAGCAACTACATGAACAGTGGTGACTGGGACTTGGTTGCAGCAGACGTAAGGCCAGGTCGGGCGTTTGCTGATGCTCTTCACATGCGTACATGCCGTGCAGATGCTGCTGCGCATGCAAGGCCGTCCACTTTACTGCACAGAGCGATGCGTGCAGGTGTATTAGCTCATACAGCATTGATTGAGTGCATGTTGACTATGAGCCTGCAGCTGGCTCGCAATTGAGATTTGCACTCCCCGTTGAGTGGAGCATGAAACGTAACATAGTTTACTGATTAGCTCGCAGCGCAGCCTACCAGCGGTATGGTGCTGACGCCCATTGCCGTTCCACGCAGGTGGGGCGGCCATGTGTCAGCAAGCACGCCGTTGGCAGCGCTGCCGTACGCCGCAACTGCAGGCCACGAAGCGCCATGTTGATACAGTCAGCAGACGGTAAAATGACGACGTGCATGCGTATGAGCCTGCCCACATGCATATACTTTTGTGCACGTCAGTACCCAACACTGCACAATGACGGCGTTGTCACCGCTCAGGTGCCGCTTGGTGCAGCAGCAAGCATCAAGAGGACAGCATCACAGCAGGAACATCCTTACCTGCTATAACAAAAGGTGTGGAGGCACATGAGGTTCCCTCGTTGTCACCCCCCCCTCCTTCAAAGTACTCAGCTGGTGGGTGTGAACACACCATGCGTAGCTCATCCATTCATGTATCCCTCACCTGCTGCCCCCTGCAGCCCTCTGAAGAGAATCAGCAAGCCGATTGTGTGCGCAAAGTAGCAGCCGACAGTGAATGCCAGCAGCATGATCGTGCTGAGCAGCAGGATGGTGCGCCGACCGTAACGGTCACTGGCTGGGCCCCAGAAAAGCGCACACACCCCTGCAGCACAGCAGTAACACACGCCGCTCAACGTCCTCAAGATCCTCCCTACTGGCTGACATCTGCGTGCAGCAGGGATGTGACTCTACTGCTATGCATTCCGGCCTTCGCAAAGCAATTTGCAGGCAAGCTTGTACGTGTATTTCAGCAGCTGCCTGCGATGTAAAGCAACAACTGACTGCACATCAAGTTGCTGCGGGTTCATCGCTGTAGTGTGAGCCAGCAGCCGGCATGCAGTACCCTGGTGCTTTGCCAAGCTATACGCACCTACGACCAGCATGTAGATGGCGACCTGTGACAAATCACATGCGGCGTATGGCAGCAGAGCGGATGTGTCATGTTACAGACCAGATGATGTATACGAACACAGATACAGCTGCACCAGCATCTGGCCAAACATCTGCATCACGCAGCTGCAGACATACAACAGCACCACTGAAGCAGCATTTGCCAAGCTGTGGTTACGCACCGTTGCTGCTACCAGCTCCTGCGACGTGTGCAGATCCTGCCGCACGGCATACAGCGAGGGAATGTAGATCGTGTCTGCGAGCGGCGCCAGCGCTGCTGCTGACGCACACACCGCCAGCATCAGAATGCGCTGGCGCCTGCTGAACAGGTCATAGATCGAGCTGATCACGCGAGGACCTGCACATGCAGGGCTACTGCTGCTGCTGGTGCTGCCTTTGCCACCATGAAAGGAGCTGGTTGTGTTGCTGCAGGCTTGCTGGTACGATGGCTTGCTGCTGCCTGTGCAGCTGCCGTACTTTGCTGCTGGAGGTGCCGCAGCAGCAGCAGCACTGTCCTGCGTGTGCTCCGGCTTGGCAGCAGCAGCCACAGCGGCAGCAGCAGCAGCGGCAGCAGCTCTGCAAGGGCACTTGTTGCTGCCGACTCCTTGGATGAGGCAGGGGCCATGTGGCCCACTGCAGTCCTGCTCTTGCTGCTGCTGCTGCTGCTGTCTGTGTGTATGCACACATGCTGCAGCAACTTGCACGTCAGCTGGTGCTGGCTGCTGCAGCTGCGGCAGTGGCATGACCTGACTGTCAGGCCCCCTGCAGGCATAGTTAGAGTTGCGTGGCGGACAGTGTGCGTGATACTGATGGGCAGACATAACCCTGTTCTAAAACTCAAGTTAAACTTTCCCCAAGCTACACTGCTATGAGGTTTGTTCGAAGCCTCCAGCCCTGCAGCATGGCTCTGCAGTGGCTGTACTGTCTGCTGCCGCAGCGGCAACTATGCTTGAATGTGCTGACTGCTGTCTCAGACGTTCCAGATCTTGGATGTGGCAGTGCATGCAGTACTTTCATGAAACACATACTGTGACAGCTTGTAAGCTGGTCTATAACGCGCAAAGAGTCGAACCTGGTGTTTGCAGCATCACGGGACTCTGCGTGACCAGCAGGCGCCCTCCAGGCCGTTGTGTTGTCCATGTATGGCAGGGATCTCCGTCATAAGGTTAAGAACACCGGTTGATAACTTTAGACCTGTTTTGAGTTGCTGTTGGCAAAATTGCGAAGCTGTCGACACGCTTAAGTAGTGTATGCGAAATGCCTGTGCTGTTCAGCCACACCAACATGACTGCACATTGTATTTAATGATATTTCTGCACTGGTTTTCAGCACACGGACCACGGCAATGGGGCGCGACTTTACTTGGCGGGCGACGCCTGTCTGGAAGATGTTCGGACCTTATTCGAACTGCTGTTAATCAGGTTGAGTGCACAGCATGAGGCCGTCGACGATGCTATCATAGCCAGGCACAGTCATGTGCGTAATCGTCAATGGCAGCGAGGGCTTACGAAACGAGCCCCTGCCAGCCTGCGGCGGGTGAACAGCCAGTAACCACTTCTACTAATCTTCGAGTTCTTTTGGAGCATTACGGTCATGGCTGCGCTTGGTGTCATACCACGTGGAGGGGGTCCCGTGTGACGCTGGTGCAGCACTGCAGCCAGCTAAGTCACATGGTAATGGCTACCAGTATATGGTAGGACTTCCTAACTGTGCATGGTATGGCAAGTCACCCCACAGTGGCACATTGTAAATGAGCTTAATGGAAGTACAATGATGTACTGATTGTCTCACAGGCACAGCAGCAGGTGATCAGCTGTGGATGGGCCCTGTGAGCCTGGCCACCCAGCTGCTGCTGTTGCAGTGCATTGACACTGGCTTACAGGGTTGGCGTTAAGCCGCTGCAGCACTTGTATTTATTGCAAGCTGTAAGCCCCTGTAGTTCCTGCTAATCACGCGGCCGCTTCTGCAGAGGTAGTGGTAGCACCCGTGTAGCATGTTGTGACAGCTGGTACTTTTTCAAATGATACTTGGCCGTGTACGTTGATGGGCCGATGTCAACTACATTCAACGGATGATTAACATTGAACGTATTCAAATTAGCAAGAGAGGGAGAAAGGCTGTTGTGGTTGCAGCATCGGTGCCTGCACTCTACGCTGTTGTCGTGAAGCACAATCTCAGGCCGATCTGTGTGATAACAATGCCAAATTATTAGTCGACTCATTAGTAAGTCGGAGCAGAGGCGCAACTTTGCTGCAGCAAACCTAAAGCAGCGCAGGTGCAGCAGCAATAGGAAGGACCAACGGCCACCCAACCCCTTCTTTAGAAACCGTCCCAGGCAGCGGATACATACTGATGATGATCTTCACTTTGATGAAGAGGCCCAGGGCAGCCGTCGTGCGGCTGAGCAGGCAGAGAAGCAGAGCAACAGTGATGCAGAAATGGATGCCCTTGTACAGGAGGTGCATGAAAACTTTGCAGCTGACGGCGGAATGCAGGAAGCAGTTATGGCAGTACTCACAGGTATGTCTGGTAGCATGGTGTTCTGACGGGTACAGTGCGTGCAGGTGTTGAAACTGCGCGCACCCACATGTGCGGCTAACAGCTGCTGCAGTGTACATGCGCATGTTCTGTGTGCCTGCTGCATGTGCATATGCTTCTGGGGTAAGTGAGTGCTTGTTGGTAGGTGCTGCGGTGGTGACAGGGCTTACAGAGACACCGCCTACACGTTTAATCAAGGGTCAATGCGCTACGACAAGAACCTCTGCTAACATGCTTTGCTCCTGCCGCCACCTCTCCTTGACTTGCTACACTAGATGCACGGGCTGATGGCAGCCTGGGCACAATCACAAGCAAGGATGTGCGGAGAGCCGTTGCTGCGGCAACCGGCTGGGACCTGAGCCGCGAAACTGGCGCAGCCCTGCGCAAGCTGTGTAAGCAGGTAGTTGACGAGCTGCACCCGCAGTTCTTCAGTGCTGGGTCACAGGTGGGTGTCTCTGTTCATTTCTCACCATGCAGTGCTAGATGGAGCATCAATGTCTTCTCAAGTACGCCCAAGGCTGCTCAGGGCTGCCGTATGTGATGCACTGCATGCGTGCATGGACAACACTGCTTTGTTTAGCCTCGCAGGCTTCATCAGCCATCAGCGCTGCCCCTGCTACCAGAACATCAGCAAAGACATAAATATTCTTATTGTACCGCGCCTATCTTGGCTTCAATCAGTTCACTTCCTTTGCGATATGGTGTTGTCAATGCACACTCATGTGTGCCTACAGCATATGACTTGTTCAATTTTGTCTGAGGGTGCAGGCTTACTTGGCCAAAAGTTGGTTCAATCTCCTTTTGCTTGGCGCAATTATGCGATCACCTTGTGTAGTGCATGCCATCTAAGATGGCGAACGGCCTACGTGTAACTTCACCTCTCACAAAAAATAATTCTTCTTATAACGTTGTTGCTGCGGTCGTTCCGCCGCAACTGTTCTCAACTGTTCTACTGCTGCGCTGCTGTTATTTACACTGCTGGTTATCTTGCTTACGCAATGGTGCAGCAGCAGCAGCAGGTGTCTACAGATATTCCGCGCCGTCAGCAGCGGAAGGCAGCAGCAGGTGCTAAGCAGGCTGTGCTGGCTGTGCTGGGCAATAGCCAGAGCATTTCAGCTGCAGCGGCAGAAGACAAGGCAGTCAGGGCATCCAAGCGCGCAGCGCTATCAGTGGATGTGCCTGCTCCTGCCACTGATGCCCAGCGCAAGGTGGTGCAGCACCTAGCCTCTGGTGACCTGGTGCGCACTGCTTGCTGGAATGTATGTTCTTAAATTGCATACATGCTTGTCTTGTGCAGCAGCTTGCTTGCTTGTGTTTAGCATAATGTTGGCTTCATATGTGCCGCCTTCAAACTTGCCGGCCTTCTGATTGCAGGGCGTTGACATGGCGGGGTTGCAGCAGCAGCTTGTGGCTGCGCTTGACCGCAGCAAGGCTGCAAGCGGCTGCTCGAGCAGCATCCAAGCTGTTGAGGAGGACATCGCCTATGCTGAGCTGCTCCTGGAAAAATGCACCAAGAAGCCGGCTGGTGTCCTGGTTACACTGACAAAGGCGCTGAACGCATTAAACATGCAGAAGATCGTGCTGCAGTAGTGCTTATGTGCTCGGTATCTGTACAGCTGCGCAATGCTGTGGCGGGTACATGCAGGCGTTGCTGCGCTGGCATGCAGGTGCATGGGTGTGCATCCGCCAAGGGTTCATGTACTGCCACATTTGTCTGACTGCTAGTGTTGTTGGCGGACACTCGCGATGATGCTGTGGTTCACCGCGTTCTGTTGGCAATGTTGTTGCTGTGCATCACGGACGATCTGAATGTGTTGCACAGCTGGCCTACCTAGTGTCTGTTGGTCTGCGCACCTGCAGCAGTGCTCATCGTAACCACAGAACGGGGTTAGTAACTTGCTTGCAGGATCGTCCTGCATAGCGCGCTTGAGGAAGTCCGCATGCGTGCATTTTGCAGCAGCATGTGCACACTAATGAACTGCATGCTTGGTGTTCTTGTATAGACTCTATATACCCAGGCTGGGGTGACATGTGGTTGTCAACTGTTCTGCTCTGTGCTGCAGAGCACTGTTGAAGACACCAGGTCTGCATGGTCTGGAAGTGCACGGAGCTCCGCGTAGCACGTTGCCACAGTTACTGTGACTTGCGCGCTTGAACGGTGCATAGATCAGGTGTTGTGGTCCCAGAGCTCAATGTATAGTGTTGTGCTGCTGCAGCTTGTCTGTGTGGTGTGATGTGTACGCAGGTTGCAGCAGCCACTGCTGGGTGCCAGTTACTGTGCTACTGCAGGAGCTTCACCATCTTCGTGTATGGTACTACTAGCATTGCCTAACGGCTTCTTACCACCTGCAGTACCTACTGTTGTAGCCAATACATGTGCATGGAACCTGCGCAGATGCCTGGGCACAGTGGTGGTTGTCTTAGGTGAGCGCGGGCTGTCATGACATGCATGCCACATGAAGCCAGCTGCGTGCTGGTTTACTTGGCGCGCTGCAGTTCCCATAAGGTGACATGGGTTGCCATGGCGAGTATGCTTGGCCTTGTGCCTTGTTGAATTAAGTGAATGTTGTTGTATTATCTTTGTGACGGGCAGGTTGTTGCTTCTTCTGGTTGGGCTGTTGGTGTCACCGCTAAGCAGTTGGTCAGCATGTTTGCAGTGTATGTGGATGGCTGGTATTGTTGTTGAATCTCTGCCCACAAGGCGCTGAACGGCAGCATGTGCTGCACATGCAGTTGACTAGGGGGCAAGCACTTGAGCTCCTGCCACACCCAGCAGTGCATGCCATGCGAAGCACGCTGTTTCGTGTGCTGATTGACAGATTCTGCAGTGCGTCTCTCTCTCCCCTCCTTCTCTCTCTCTCTCCCTCTCTCTCTCTCTCTGTGTGTATGTGCCTGTGTATGTGCGTGCTTGTGTATGCGTGTGCGCACCTCAGTTTCTGCTGCTGGCTGCTTTGAAGGCGCTTCAAGGCGTTTCAGTTCCCGCAGCGGTCTCCTGAACCGGGTGCATTTCAGCGCTGCGCCGCTGTAGCGCCATGGTGGCGATCATAGCCATAGCCTGTGTGTTCGTGCAGTGCATGGTGTGCTAGCACTGCCGTCATGATGATGGTGCATAACTTTGCCTTGCAGCACTTGCAATGATGTTGTGGCAGCATTGTGTTATTTTTCATTGGGATCAGATAATGGCAAACACATCCACCATGTGTGCCCATGTGATTGGTTACCTCTGCTACAGTATGTTGCATTGTCTTTTTGGGCACCGATGGCGTTGGTGCTATGGCTATGACGGGTTATAAGATGATGCTGATGCTGATGCAGGGGTTGCGGGCTTGGCTGGTGGTGGAACAGATCATCACAACAGTGTTGCAAGCTGGGCTGCAGCGGTACAACAGCAGCAGGTTGGGTGGTGAGAACACTTGTTGATGGGTGGCTGCTGCAGCAAAGCTGCACCGCTTGTAAATCTTCTTACTGCGCAGCACAATAACAACCAGAGAGTCTACTGCAAATTTAAGGCAACCGATGTTCAGCCGTTCAACGGCCTTATCGTACGGTTTGAAACCGTGCAGCCAGCGGCACTGAGTGCTGCTGCCTCAGGCAACAACTTGTTGCCGCTAGTAGCGGCGCTGAGTGCTGCTTCAACTGCTAGCGACACTGAGTGCTGCCGCAACAGCTTGCGGCACTGAATGCTGCTGCAACAGCTAGCGGCACTAAGTGCTGCCGCAACAGCTAGCTTCCAGCGGCAGTCATCTTGAACAAATTGATAAGGTAATTAGCCGCTCAGGCCGCATGAGGGCGTTTTCAAGGCTTGCGATGACAGTGGCACTGCCTTTACTTAAGTACGTTGGCAAGCTTGCCAACTGCCTGCCAGGTGTTGAACACACTGCAAGTATGGCAGGGCCAAGGCTCTTGCGGTGCGGCACGGAGTCATGCCGTCCGACGGCTGCGGCAGCAGGTCTGCAATCTACCAGGCACATGCATGTGAAACCTCCAGCGGCTGCTACGGTCACCGTGGTGACTCACCAGCCACTGGCTGGCAGCTGCTGAGCAGCACCATGCATGCACATGTATTGCACATTATGCGCTGCCTGTGCTGTGGCAGTGCGCTGTCCCGGACAATGATTGATGGACCAATGTTGCAACATTGCAGCAAATGCGGCATACACCCATCCTGGCAGCAACGTCGCCTGCACTATGCAGTGCCATTGCCGTAGGCCCTACGTCATAGTATGATAGTGCTGGTGATTGCCAATCATTACTAGGCTTGCGTGTTCGCCTTGCGTCACGCAAAGTTTGCGCAGCTTTGCATGCGGCAGGAAGCTGGGTGACTTTGCCTTTCCCGCATCATGCAGGTTTTCTTGCTAGGTTACAGTGCGGCTGCCATGGCATATAACTACCCGGGTAGGACGTGCCAAGTTGGCATCAGTCAGTAACGGTAGCGCTTGACTTCAGTCACGCTCGCCTGCCGCTTACAAGTAGTCCCACAGGGCAGCCTGCACTGCAACTGACAGCCAGTGGCAGTTTTGAGATACATCGTATCATACGGTGCCTGGCAGGCTGATGACTAGCTCAGCCGCTCAGCGCTACAAGCGCTAGTAGCGTGATGTAGTGCTGCCATATCCCCAAGGCTGGAGACTCTCCAAGTTGGCATCAAGGACTATATATGTGATGGCGTGTTGTCTCCACTGGGGTACGGCTATACTGCGGCTTTACTGTGAACATCATGATCACTGATCATCAGTTATGATGGGTAAGACCCGCTCAGCGGCTTGCCAGCCTGGGCAGCTGTCCAGTGTTTAAGAGGATTCTGGACACACACGGCCACGCAGTTACACGTTACGTTACAAACCATTTTGTACTACCGCTGAATGCGGCATGTAGTGCAGCCTGCAGTGCAGGGCCTGCAGCTAATAATAATGATGCTACCATTTAAGCCTCAACAACATTGCCAAGCAACACGACTCGCACATCGGATCTGCGCTGCAAGCCATTCTAACAATACATAATCTGATGATCAGATTGTCACTAACTGCGAGCAGCCTGCTCCAAAAGTTGCGACCTGAAACAGCCCTCCAGCTGGCTGGGCTTATGATATCACATGCAGAGAGTAGCACAGGCGCGAGTTGCAAAGACTGGCAACCCAGCTGTGCAACAGCAGTTCTGCACACAAGAGCCCGGGCTGTCGTCAAACATAGTAGCGGCACCAAGGCTTAGAAAGTGTGCGGCACGGCACATGAACCACACCACAGGATTGTGCACAACGTGTACAACTACACCCTTAAGTGACAAGACTGCTATATTGTACATTGCTATGCTTTTTACAGCACCAGCACCGCAGTTCACACACCAAGCCCCTCAAACTTTGCCACTGCTGCTTCATACCAAACTTGGTGCTGTGCAGCGTTGCGCTCAAGCAGCACCGCCAGAGCTCCATGCACATCATCGCGCTGCCAGTCTGAGCAGCACCAGTTATGTGCACATTAACAATGCTAGCGCTTCCGCCACATGCAGACCACGCACTCTTACCTCTGCACATACGTCCCTGAAGCGCTCTGCCAGAACTGCCGCAACAGCACCAGAGCTGTCCGCTGCTCCAGGCCGCCAGGGATACTCGCCCTTGAACAGCTTGGCCACCTCAGCGTCTGACCATACTGCAGGCAACTGCCCTACTGCTTCACTGCTAGGCGCATCCACCACCTGCCAAGTGTGTATCAGAGCCACCAGCTGCCGCACACGTTTGTGCCTGCTCTGTGCCTGCTTCCGCTGCGAGCGCGTGATGCTGCTCGCTGCACCCTGCTGCTGCCGCTCATATGTCAGCACGGAAAGCGCAGACACATGTTTCTCCACCTCTGCCTGCAGGCTCTTCAGCTGCTCATCCCGCAGAGCAGCCAGGCCCTGCTTGTACTCAGCGCTGCCAGGCTGCAGTGGATCCCTGATGCCTAGCTTGGTCATCAGGCTGCCCAGCTTCTCCGCAAGCTTCTGCAGGCGCGGGGTGTCCTGGCCGCGTGCGTGCAGTGAACGCCCCTCTCTGCCAGGCAGGGCCACAGCCAGAGCTGTTGCGTGCTGCTGCATCTGTTGCAGGCCCCTGCGCTACTGGTCCACGCGCACGTAGTCAACCTGTGCAGTACAAACATGACCGGGCAGGTAGCGCCCAGCAGGGCAGCTGGTATGAGCAGCATGCAATTGTGTGCAACAGCAAAGGGGAACTAGCACAGCCCGCAGCAGCTACATGAAACACACAAACTGACAGCCACTGCGTTTTCTGCTGGTGGGCACATGCACTGCAGTAACAATAGACATGCTGGCCCAACACAGTGGCTACGCAGCGCACTCAGACAGTGCATGAGCAGTGAAGGCACGCACACCATTGCGCTTGAGACAAGGCTACACTGGCAGCTGGTGAACCCACCAGCAACTTCAGCTGGGCAGCTGCAGCATCGAGGACAACAGGAGCTGCAACATCAGCAGGCCCGCATGCATCCAATGCAGCATCCATCAGCTGAGCCTCAGTGAGGCCCTGCTGCCCTGCTGCAGCCACCAGGTCTGTGTAACGGCTGCGGCACTCATCTGCACAGCAGCAAGCAACATGCAGCTCACCTCAGGAGATGATGCGGGTTGCCCAGGTGGCAACTACTGAGGCAACCATTGCATGCAATGCCTGCAACCATTGTATGCAATGCCTGCAAATGAACATTGGTTGCGCTGACCACACCCATTCCATGCAACGCGTCCTGCCCCAGCTGTCATTAAACGACCACACCCACATGCTGGCAAGGCTCGCTAGCACCTTCATCACTCACCCAACTTGTGCACAAGGCTCCTGTGCTGCTCCACCATGAACTGCACAAAGTCAGCAAGGCGCGCTGCAGCGATGAAGCCGAAAAAGTCGTCAAGGCAGTCCAGGTAGTTGGGCTTGGCCATGTACCTTGTGATGGAGGCAAGAGGCTTCAGCAGAGCCCACAGCTGCTCACAGTTCTCACCAACCCTGCGGCAACCACCTGCATGCACAGCAAATTGATGTGCAGAGCCACCAGTAGTTGCCGCACCAGGGTATAATGCATTTTGGCTATATATGTAGCCCCAGAAAGCACTTCTTTGTTCACAAGCCAACTGTAGCACTGCCTACCACGTTATTTATTGAGCTGCAGCTGTGCAGCCATGACTGCTGCAATGCTGCTGTGCCGGTCAGTACCATACCAGCTGCCAAACCTGGCCTGCCAGATGCAAAACATGGTATGCTAGCACCCACTTTGCGGCGCTGCACAGCGTACCTGGTAGGTACAAGCCAGAGTTGCACAGGTAGCAGCTCGCGCCATGACCCCTTGCATGCCACCAAGGCACGCGGATATGGCTGGGTGCAGCAGCTAACGGCAGGTGCAGTTGACGGTGGCGAGAGTAGCTGCAGCCTGTGTCTAGGTACATCACGTTGACGAGCGCCTCCAGCAGCAGCTCCTGCAGCGCTAAGTCATAGTACAAAAAGCGCTCAGGTGCTGGCATTGCCAGAAACATGCCCAGCAGCGGCTGACCATGGCTGCACACGCCGCCGGTCACATCGCACTCATCACTGATGCCACTTTGCAGCGATGTCTCCCTTGCACAGCTCAGCAGCGGGTGGCACTCCCCAGCCACCTCAATGCTGACCTCATCAGCGCCAACCTCAGCTTGCAGGCTCTGCGCCACGTACAGCTCACCGGAGGCCTTCATCTCCCACAGCTTGGTGTGCGCCCTGCCAAAAAAGCGGCCAAGGACTGCACAAGCTTCGCTGTAACCACCACTCCTGCCTGCTGACTTGTAGCGGTTGGGCTTGACCACAGAGTCAAATGAGGTAGCTACAATGATGGGCTTCTCACCACAGCTGAAGATGGGCAGGATGCGGTGTGGTTCAGCTGGGGGCAGCAAAGGCAGGCAGCAAGGCATAGATGAAGTGATGCACTGTTCACAGTACGCGCTTCCACAGCACGTCAGTATTGAAAATGGGCTGCACTTAGCATCCATGCCAGCGTGCCGGAAGGTGCAACTATCCGCAGCATGTCATGCCATGGGCAGCAAGAGGCAGCCAGCTCACACATGACACTGCTGGCAGCTCACCTGACAGCAGGCCTCGCTGCAGTGTCCTCTGTGCTCGTGCATCATCATCATCAGCACCTGCAGCATTCAACACATCAGCATACACTTACAAGCTGCAGAGTCAGGGGCATGGCAGCACAAGGCTGATGCAGCTGACATGCAGTGGTGGCAGCAACAATCAGCTGCTGCTAACTAGCTCAGTGATGCAATATAGCGGCAAATCTGACAGTTGAACCTCACCGGGCTCAAACAGATGTTCTGCAGAATGGCTGGGTGTTGCCAGCGCTGCAGCAACCTCTGCGGCACCTGCACATGAGCAACAAATTGTGAGACCACATACTTCAATTGGCACCTGCTGCAATGCAAAGAATTGCCAGACGCGTATCGTACCTGCCGAGTCTGGGGTCCCAGCGCATGCTGGGCACAGCCCAGCTGGGCCAAGAAGGCTCAGCTCTTCACGCACCAGCGCGTGGGGGTCATGCGCATACTCAGCTGCACAGCTGTACTCCAACCATGCCCACTGCAGATCTCTGCAAGCCAACAAGCGCACAGTAAGGTTGCAGCCTGCCAGAGTGCACTACCACTAGCATGCCAACGCTGCAGCTGCATTGCTTACAGTTGGTCAATGGTTGGGACTGCATCTCGGCCCTCTGGGCATGCTGGTGACACTGCTGCTACTGCTGCTGCTGTGGCAGCATCTATGACTGCAGCAACAGCATTGCAGGCACCTGCAAACGTGCTGCTGCTGAGGCCATCCGCAAGAGCCAGGTGCCTGTAGAACCGCAGGAACTGCTTGTCAAACCAGGTGCTGGGCACAACTGGAGTGCTGCCAAAGCAGCCGAGTTGTGCAGGGCTGAGCTCCCATGTTTCACCGCAGGCGTGGCACGCGACAGTGGGCACGGACAGCCAGAAGCTAGCGCCCAGCATGTGGCAGGCAACTGATCTGTTGCTGACCACTGAGATGCAGCTGTCAACATCAGCCACACTGAGCATGCTGCAGCAGCAGTGCCGCTGCACTGCTGACACCACACGCTCGGCCATCAGCTGCATGTTGCTCTGCCGCTGCTTCAGCTGGTCGCCAGCCTCCTGATATGCCTCATACTGCTGCAGGTGGACGGTGTTGGCAGGTCTGCGTTCATCCCAGTTGCGGCGCTGCTGCTGCACACGCTGTTGGTGCCCACTGTCGCCATGACACAGTTGCAGGTCAGCCAGGGCCTCTTCATCAAAGCGCAGATCATCATCAGTATGTATCCGCTGCCTGGGACGGTTTCTAAAGAAGGGGGTTGGTCCTTCCTATTGCTGCTGCACCTGCGCTGCTTTAGGTTTGCTGCAGCAAAGTTGCGCCTCTGCTCCGACTTACTAATGAGTCGACTCATAATTTGGCATTGTTATCACACAGATCGGCCTGAGATTGTGCTTCACGACAACAGCGTAGAGTGCAGGCACCGATGCTGCAACCACGACAGCCTTTTTCCCTCTCTTGCTAATTTGAATACGTTCAATGTTAATAATCCGTTGAATGTAGTTGACATCGGCCCATCAACGTACGCGGCCAAGTATCATTTGAAAAAGTACCAGCTGTCACAACATGCTACACGGGTGCTACCACTGCCTCTGCAGAAGCGGCCGCGTGATTAGCAGGAACTACAGGGACTTACAGCTTGCAATAAATACAAGTGCTGCAGCGGCTTAACGCCACCCTGTAAGCCAGTGTCAATGCACTGCAACAGCAGCAGCTGGGTGGCCAGGCTCACAGGGCCCATCCACAGCTGATCACCTGCTGCTGTGCCTGTGAGACAATCAGCACATCATTGTACTTCCATTAAGCTCATTTAAAATGTGCCACTGTGGGGTGACTTGCCATACCATGCACAGTTAGGAAGTCCTACCATTGACGCAACAGCTGGGCTCGGTGCCTGATGAGGTCGTATGACTCCATTGGCATGCTGCTGTTCAGCCTGACTGGCCTGTAAACAGAACCAGCACAGGAAAAAATGAAAATGAAAACAGACACACAACCAGCCTGGCCGTGGCCTTATAATGCAACCTGTGGCTGCTCTACAAGTGTTGCAGGTGCATCTGTGCATTGATATGCGCAGTACAGCAGATGCAGGCAATACA
The DNA here is from genome assembly GCA_902809745.2 of Tetradesmus lagerheimii. Lineage (NCBI taxonomy): Eukaryota > Viridiplantae > Chlorophyta > Chlorophyceae > Sphaeropleales > Scenedesmaceae > Tetradesmus > Tetradesmus lagerheimii. The sequence goes on from CADDIJ020000831.1 coordinate 59,327, forward strand.
AGCTGTGTTGCCTAATGCCATTAGGCATGGCATGTCCACTAGCAAGCAGCAGTGTGTCTCAGTGATCTGCCGGTGCATCTATCTGTCACGTCACCGCTTCCATGAGTACTGCCTATCACCCGCAAGTGATGGCAATACAGAGCGAGTGAATCGCATCATGGAGGACATGCTGCGTCATTATGTTGACCCTTCGCAGTCCAATTGGGTGAAGCTGCTGCCGTTAGTTGAGTTTGCAATCAATGATTCCTGGCAGGAATCTGTGCAAGCAGTACCTTTCGTACTGAACTACAGCAGGCGCCCACATCTACCCCTAGACAAGCTCTTGAGGGGGGAAGGACGCCTTGATGTTCCAGACTGTGTTTCTGCTGCTGATCGCGCAGAATCCATTTTGACTGCTGTCAAAAGCGCTAAAGCTGCGCTGCATGCTGCTCAGCAGCGGCAGGCAGTTGCTGCTAACAGGCGGCGGCGTGTAATGAACATTGCAGTAGGTGACTCAGTTTTCCTGAGCACCGCGAACATCAAGCTGAAGTTCAAAGGATCACCTGAGCTGCTGCCTAGGTGGATCGGTCCTTTAAAAGTGCTGGAGCAGATTAATCCAGTCGCCTTTCGGCTAGAGCTGCCAAGTAATCTCAAGGTACACAACGTGTTCCATATCTCGTTGCTCAAACCAGTTTCTCCTGGTACCTCCACTGTGGCTCCTCCACCACCAACCATGATCGATGGTGAAATGGAGTATGAGGTAGAGCAGATTGAGAGCCACAGCTGTAGCTGCAGGTTTGTGGGTCATGGCAAGCTACAGTTTCTTGTGAAGTGGCTTGGCTATGGTGTTGAGCACAACACCTGGGAGCCACAAGCCAATTGTGCTAATTGCCCAGAGAAAGTCTCTGAGTACTGGTCTGCTGTGCAGTCCCAGTCTGGCATGCGCTTAGTCGCAGCACCACACAAGAAACAGCGCAAGAACAAGCGCTCAGCACAGGCTGCTGCTTTGCCAGCTGTTAATGCTGCTATACGCAAGCGTCGTCGCAAATGATCTCTTAGTGATGTGCTACTGCTTGCTGATTGTCACTTTGCCTCTGGCATGTTCTTGGTGAACTTCTCGTGACATTACTGTCTTTTCAGACATAGCTGCATGCTACCTGTCTAATCTAAGTACATTGTTGTACTTCTGTTGAGTTTGGTCTGTACGCCCGTAACGGCTAGGACTGTATCTCGTCGATGGAGAAAGCACGTGATGTGACCTGCCCTCTAGTGCACTACGCGGACTCCACTCAACTCGACTTGTAGATTTGAGGGAATTCTCAACATAAATCCCCGATTGTATGCGCGCCTGTAAGGCTGTTGGTTAGTAGCTGGGCTGCGTGCCATAAGCTGCTTGCTGTACTGGCTGTGTTATCAGTGCAGTTGTCCTGAGCGTTGCTCATTGCCAACTTGGTCTCTTATCAGCGTATTGACTGAGGACAGTCAAAGGTCCTGATGGGGGAGGCCTGTAATAGGAACTGTTACTATCCATGTAGTGGACGATTAGACATTACTCTTGTGACTCACACGTCCGTGTGAGACACGCGACAGTCAATGTGACATTGTACTGCCATGTTAGAACTACACGGGCCTTGCGACGTAGGCGGTCTACAACAGCTTACGCTGGGCCTCAGGCTGATCATTGGTTAACAAACCTCCTTTTGAATACGCTTCCACTGCGCGTCTTATACTCAGTGCTGCTACAGACTGCCACACCCTCAACAGCACCAAGCGCAGACGCTTGAGTTCATGACTCGGCTTTGAACTTGTAAGGCGCATTTCAAGCGCCACCCTGGCAGTCGTGTAAGTGGCCACGCGTGTCAGCAGCACATAGCGCCTCCCCTCAAACGTGCAAGCAGTACATACACAGGTATGCCCATACCCCATATATGCAGTGCAGCAATGAGTCCACAATTGCATACACAGCAACTGACAACCCAGAGTCTGTTTTGCCCACCCTTTTACGGTGCAGGCGCCAAGCGGGTGCCCAGAACAGCAAACATGTGTGCCCACAACACTGCAGACACAACACAAACGTTGAATGCACAGGTTGCCTGAGCTTGCACCTCGACAGATCCAAGCATGCCAATGTGTGCACAGTTCTTGTATGGGTCTGACACAGGCAGAAGCTTGCAGGAGCACTGACGGCTGCTGCAACCGCCCAACGACCTCAAGCTGCTGGAGTGCCGGGTTCAGTGACCAGGACAGCGCAAAGCTATGGGGTGCGCCTTTGCACAGCACATGATGCTGCTCCCAGCAGCATCAAGGCGGCAGCGGCGGCAAACGTCAAGGACTAAACATAGGTTGCATTCAAAACAAACCCGCAGCACTAGCTGCTACAAGTTGACGCCCGCCATGCCCGAAGCCAGTTGTGGTGCATCCGTAAACACATATAGCAACACTTTCCGCTTGAGCATGCACTGCGCAGTAGACCCGTAAGCATAGGAGGCTGCAACACCCCACACAGCATCACCTGCTCCAGAAATAACACCAACAGAATAACCATCTTCAACAGCAGTGCAGCCCATGCAAGCAGTCACACAAACAACGCAGCACCAACAAACCCCGCCGCCACGATTGAGTACATACGCAGATGTGCATGCGGGTTAATCTAGTTGCTCATCTCCATCATCGTTGTTGTAGGGGATCAATAAGAACCTATCCACCTACAGCAGTCTCTCAGCCAACTTGAATGCATGAAGTTTCTTGTGATACCACTAGCACACACCTTGCATGAGAGCGTGTGCTACATCAACCAATCACCTGGCAGAAACTCAGCATGAGTTAGCAGCTGCAGGGGCAAGTGAAGATATTTGCAAGTTGCTGTGTGCCAACATCTTGGTGGCTGTTTCAACCGTGCAGCAGCACCATTAATAAATACCTAGGTGTACTGCAAAGTGACTGCCAATTGCTTTAGCGGACGCGCTCGGTCATGGCTGCTCTGTTGGCAAAGCAGCAGCAGGTGTGAAAGATGCAGCAGGCTCGGAGTGACACCCCAGCTGCTTATCGATGCATGCACGTCCTCGCGGCATAACAGCAAAGCGCACGCATTGTATTGGAAACACTATTAGATTAACTATCGTTTATAGCAGCTCGCTCGGCAATGTGCTTCGATTTCGCAATGTTGTCGATGTTTTCACCGAGGCACTCTGCGAAGTGTCACTGACAGCCCAGTCAGCACCTGCTGCTGCCAGCACAGACAGGCACAAACAAGCAGGATCGAAGTTCTGAACCAAAAGCCTAAACACTCGTCTGCCAGGCTGCCAGTGGCTGGCACCACAGCTCAAACACAGCAGCCATTCCTCTGTTAGGGTGCTTTCCTGCAGGTGGTCAGGAACTTTTTGATCCGCCTACAGTTAAATGTAGCATCGGGTCTCCCTGCTACAGTCATCATTCGCAGCTGTTGGTCTTGCTGCTGCTGGTTTTGCTGCTGCTGCTGCTGCTGCTGCTGGTTTCGCTGCATGCACAGCAGCTGCAGCTGCTATGTCCTCCACAGGAGCTGCAGTCAAACCCTGAGACAACCTCCATTAGTCGCCATTCTTGGCCTTGCGGCGCCGCTGGCGTTGCCGCGGCTGCTGGCCTTGCTGCTGCTGTCCCTGCATGCGCAGCTGCTGCAGCTGCTGGTGCCGCTCCTCAACTGCTGCTGCCTCTACTACTGCGCCTGGCAGCGGGTGGAAGGGGAAGCTCGCTGTTGGAAGCAATGCACAGCAGCAGCAGCAGCAGCAGCAAGACAGAGAGATGCAGGATGTGGTTAGTCAGCGCATTTGAACCAAAACTGTGACAGACGCATTATGTTGACAGGCATACTGGCAAGCAAGCTGAGCTGTCAGACATCAGAGGTGATGGGCAGACCGGGCAATTGAACAACCCGGGGTGTGGGATTGCTGGCGCTCCCGCTGGCTGCACCCACCGTTGACATCCCCAGCAACAAGATCGACACTCTGCTGTGGTAACACGATAGTCTAATGCACACTACAATTTGAGACATTCTGCGGAAGAAATCACATGTTACATAACAATTGACGAGCGGGGCTCACGCACCAACGACGAGCTCCGCCATCTGCAGCTTGTCCATGATGCCCAGGATCAGGAAGTTGCCAGCACAGGCCTGGATGTTGCGCAGGCGCATGTAGCGCTGAAGCTTGCTGTTGACCAGCGCGATCTGCGCTGCGCCGTCATTTGCAATGGCATCGTCATCCTGGCAGCTCATGCTCGCTGCAGCGAGGTCCAGCTGAGCGCAGCCAGCCGCGACGCCACCAGCACCACCGCACGCAACGGCAGCAGCAGCGTTGGCAAATGGGCTGGCCGCGAACGGGCTACCTGCCCCTGCTGCCCCTGCTGCTGGGTCAGCTGCTGCTGCCACAGCACCGTCTTGGTGGTTGCTGTTCTCGACAAGCTCAGCAGACCTACCGCTGTCGCCGCTACCACTGCTGGTGCTGCCGCTGTCCCTGCTATGGCCGCTGCTGCTGCTGCCATCTGTCAAGTCTTCCAGCACCCTGCTGATGCTGAGGCTGGCCATGTTTTGCAGCACGCACTCGCCCTCGTTTGCTGTTGAGCGGCACATGCGCTCGTAGACCTGCATCACGAGCCGCAGCTGCCGCAGCTGCTGCTGGCTCAATGCAGCGCGACGAGCCACCTGCAGGCAATTACAGCACAGCATGAGTCGCAACACTACTGTCAACAGAGCTGCTGCTGCATCTGAAGAGATTGCTTATACATTCTCTGCAACGTGTGCGACGTGCAAGATACAGGCATTCCTGCAACCTACTGGTGTGCTTCCGCAGCCACGTGCTGTGTGCTGCGCTGCCCTTTCACAGGTTATGCGCACATGCACAGCCTTGCATGCGTGCACAGCCTTGCATGCATGGGTAAGGTGTCACTGCATGGTTTTTCTGCTAGCTGCCCTTTCACAGGTAGGAGCGCATGCACTTGCAGCTGGCGGCCAACATACAGCCACCATATTGGCAGCTTATCAGCAGCGTATGCGTGCTTTTTCGGCAGACTGCGCGGCGCGCACCATGAGCCAGTGCTGTGGCGGCGCTGCTGCTGGCTGCCGCGTGACCAGGTTGCTTGCCGCCAGCGTCCACATTACCAGCGGGTTGTGGAACTGCGTCAGCGTCGACATCAGCACCAAGTGGTCCATGTAGAAATCCAGCTGCTGCCGCGCTGCACTGCATGTCGCACGCAGCGCAGACGCAGCAGCGGCGGTGTCGGCATTGCCAGGAGCTGCCGCGGCTTCTGCTACTGCTGATCCCTGCGCGCAACTGCTTTGCTGCTGCTGTTGATCGTCGGGTGCTGCAGCGTCCATTGCCTCTGAGACAGCATCTGCGCCACAGCAGCTGCAGGCACTACCCAGCCCGCCATTATGGGTAACACCGTCATCACCCGAGCCTAGGTCGCTATCATAAGCAGGCCGCCGCGCAAGCTCTATTAATGTGACGAGCGCCTTGAAGACCTGCATGTAGTACTGGATCATGCTCTCGGGGGTCATCAGCAGCGCCTGCTGCACATCCTGCGGTGTTGCAGACTCCATGAGCCGCATCATGTAACCTGTACCGCCTGGCACCAGCGGGCGCTGCTGCAGGGTGCCTGACTGTACTGCCTCTGCAGGAGTGAAGGCGTGTAGTGCAGGCTGCTGCAGCTGACATGAGCTGGTGTGCGATGCTAGCACGTGCTGCTGCTGCTGCTGCACCAGCAGTGGTGCTGCACTGGGCATGGCAGCTGCTGCTGCAGCGTGTGCATCAGCTTCAATGAGCTGCTCAGCCCATTCAAACTGCTGCTGAATGATGGGTTGCAGCTGTTCCTGCTGCTGTATGAAGGCGGATAGGGCCTGCACGTGACCACACATTGTCATTTTGGTTTGGTGTGAGACATTGTGGCTTGCAGGCACTGCATCCAGTGAAGCGGTTGATGCAGGGCTTAATGCAACATGCAGGCAGCATCAATGATGCAGCTGCAGGGGTTAGGAGCGAGTGTTGAGAAGTCAAAGCAAGAGCTGCCTGGTGTATGCCTGCTAGTGACAGTTGAGCACCCGAGCCACAGCAACACTCCAGCGGCCATTGCAGTGTAGTTGTGCGTTGCAAACGTTTACCTGTAAGAGTTCCTCGCTGTCAACCACATCCCGTTGCGCGTTCTGCAGCTCTGCTTGCTTGGCCAGCAACTGTTGTTCCGCCTGCCTCAGGCGACAACTGAACTTGCCGCCTGGGGCCTTTGCCATCGTATTTGCAGGTTTGAGCATAGTTCCAGCCATTCAAAGCCAGATCCGTGCAGACCGGGCGCGAAGCAAGAGGCTACGCCCAGCTGTGAAAATGCTCAACATGGCACGATCTCTGCAGCGCTCACGTCGCTCCTTGAAGATCTGCTCACATAAGGCGGTTAGGCACAAGTGCGAGCACTGGCATGCGTTGGCGTACAGCATGCTACACGGGTGCAGGTACTGGTCATGCGGTTTTGCATCCTTGTTGCACACTTCGTGGTGCCAGGTACAAACATAAGCGCAGATAAGGTAAGCAATCACCAGTGGGTCCCGTGAGTACGGGGCGAATGACCCAACGCATGCAGCTACAAGTTCCTGCATTCAACTACCATGAGGATCAGGCTGGCTAAACGCTCTCAAAGTGTGAAAAGTAGGAGCACCTGGAACAAGGGGCAGTTTATACCTGAACAGTACAGTGCTGCAGCTGAATGGGTGCAGAATCAGGCCAGCCAACCTGCAGGGGCAGTCGGATTCAGCAGGCGCTGATCAGCGGCTGATCCATGGCCCATGGACTCCATGGCATGGAGTGAGCTATGCTGATGCGCTCCTACGAACCTGTCTTTGCGTTAACGAGCAAGCGAATTGGTTTTATCAATGAAATGCTGTGCCTGCATCGTTTTAAGCACTACTGTACATCAGACTTCCCTGACAGAGCTGGTGTTGCCACATTCTTTACATGTGGCACTGCAGGACAAGGCTGTCGACACCACAAACACCAGCTACCTCCGGCTGTCCAGCAAATCTCGATGTCTACAAAAGGTTTGTCGTGTGGATCGCGATACTGGCTCAACACAGTCAGGCCCACCACACATTGTCATGTTCATGACGCTAATTTATTAAACTGCGACTATGAGGAAGATTGGGCGATGGGATATAACCGCATGCTGTGACTGCCTGCTGCCCTGGGTGTTTATCCTGCAGCACCAGGCAACCCAAGACAACCTGCAGCCAGCGGCAGCCCAGCAGCAGGACTGGTACTACAGGTCAGGCAGCAATGCTGAAAATGGTCATGCAACTGCATTACATAAGATTTTGGGTGGGTGGGTGGGCTTTTTGCTCAATTGCAAGCCTAGCATAGGCTGCATGAAGCATAGCATATTGAAAGCAATTGCCTGCAGTAGCATGCAGCAGCGCTATATGATGCATGGTTAGATGGCACTCGAGCAGACGCTTTAACAAGCTAATTTATTAAACTGCGACTATGAGGAAGATTGGGCGATGGGATATAACCGCATGCTGTGACTGCCTGCTGCCCTGGGTGTTTATCCTGCAGCACCAGGCAACCCAAGACAACCTGCAGCCAGCGGCAGCCCATCTCCCACTCCCCCCATTTCCCTCAGTCGTAGCAGTATGCAGAGTGCCAGCAGGGATCATCATACCTGCCAGTGCTGTTATTGCTGTGCCAACAGGGCAGTACAACAGCAGCTTGCTGGGTCAGTATAGCACTACTGCTGCAAATGGAGTGTTGAGCCAAGAATACGGGCAGCAGCAGGTCGTTCTGCAGCAGCTACAACAGCACACACAGCAACTGCAACTGCAGCAGCTGCAGCTGCAGCAGCAGTTACAATTCCAGCAGCAACAGCAACTGCAGTATCAGCAGTTAGCACAGCAGCACCCAGCTATGCTTACTACTGGTGCACATCAGCAGGCAAGCATGCTAGAGGATGCTGGTTTATATGCCGCTGCATTGGAGCGGGGCCAAGCTATTATGTCAAAAAACTGGCAGGCTGCTACAAACAAGCAGCGGGATGCAGCATGGCAGCAGTTGGAAGCCTGGACATGCCAGCAGCTAGGAAAGGCAGCTGTGCAGTGCACTCCTACAGACTTGGTGGTGTACTTCGAAAGCTGCTTTCTACGTGAGCATGGCAGGCAGCAAGCAGAAGATGGCAGCAGCTGCCCTGCTCCCAGCACACTGAGCAGTGCTGTAGCTCATCTCAGCACTAGGTTTCAGGAGTTTGGGTGCCGGGGAGTGTGGGACTGGTCAGCTGGGACTGGTAACCCATGCAGCAGCATGGAGATCCGCACTTTCAAGGGCGGATATGCCAATCAGATGCAGGAGTTAGGGTTTAAGCCTACTGCAGCTAAGCCCATCAGTGACAACAAGCTGCAGCTGCTGGTGCAAATGTTGAGAGAGGAGGCCGAGGCATATGAGCAGTTGCCTGCAGATCAGCAGCAACAGCAGCCTTGGCATGTGCAGGCTCTGTTATGGCGTGACGCATGCCTGGTGCAGTACCTGTGGGATAGTAAACGAAGGCCAGCAGAGGCAGGCAGTCTACAGGCTAGCCAGGTAGAAGTGCAGATCAGTGCCAGTGCAGGTAGCAGTGTTACTGCTCAACCTAGCCAGGGCAAAATGTGCCATGCCAGCCGGGGCAGCAGGCAGCCTCGGGCTGTAGAGGTGCCAGGGGATCAACTGGCTGAGCTGCTGTTGCGGTACGTGCAGTATTTACAGCGCGTAGGAAGGCCATTAGGCAGATTCATGTTTAGTCCTCTGCAGGCCAACAGGCAAGAGTTGCGGCGGGATCAAGGGCTAAGCACTGCAGCTATAGGTGCTCGAGCAGTGTGGCACTTGCAGCGGCTAGGGCTGTACGAGGGAGAATCTCTGTACAGCATCAAGCGGGGTGCTATGCAGCATGACTATTTTGTCAATGGCTGCAGCTTACAGGCCATAGGGCAGGCAGCCGATATTGATACACCATCAGTGGCAGCTACGTATGTAGATCCAAATAGGCACGTGTGAAGGCAAGGCATACTTATATGGGTAAAATATTTACCAGCTCTACCAAGACCATATAGATTCAAGAATACTGTATCAAGTATGCATTGAGCCCAGCCATCAATGCATGGCACCGATGAGGTGATTCTGGGGCCCTGTCACCCCATTGGATGACATTGCCTGGCAGCCGTACACAATGAGTAATAGGTAGCAGTGATAGCATAGCATGCCACATTTTGTACCATGCAGGTACAATTAGTATGCAACTTACATGCTCATCTAAAATTTTCCTCAAAACCCTTGCCACTATCATATGTGGTGGACAAACATATGATAGTCCGGGGCTAGGAAGAGCCCAACAGAAGTCAAAAGCATCAACACCTGCACATCCAGGCATCAGGTAGCGAGAATAGAATGTGCTGCATTTAGCAGACCATGTGCGAGCAAACCAGTCAACAGTAGGTGTGACATTCCATTTTCCACACAAATCTTTAAATACAGCAGTATCTATGCTCCAATCTGCCATGTCACTTAGCTTGCTATGCATATCAGCATATTGCATTAATTCATGCTCCCTGGGCCTCCATTCAATTTGAATCTCAATGTCATACTGTGCAGCCAGCTCATAGAGTGATAGGATGTGTGGAAACACTGATGCAGCACCATGCATGCTCTGCACATCATAAGCAACTCCTTGGTTATCAGTCAACATCTTAACAGCTCGGTGTTGTAACAACGCAAGCCAATCCGGTTGTTGCAATAAGGTTCTGAATAATGAAAGCAGACCAGCCGCTTCTCTGCAAGTACTAGAAGCCAACTGCAATTCTGCTGGGATCTGGCTTTGCATAGATACCAACACACATCCAGAGGCATTATCCGTACAAGATGCAGCTGCACCACCCACGCCTTTAACAGATGCATCAGATATAAGTATAACTCCTGGTAGCCTCCTGAACCAGTGGCAACCATTATGACTTGACACATATGATTGCAACCACAACAGGTGCTGATGCAACTCTTGTCCAACCTTGTCTGCGCCAAAGATAGGGAGAGTAGCTTATCAGCAGCAGCTGTATGCCCCTGCTCAATACATGCTGTTTCTGCTGCTGACCTCATGTCCTGCACCAAACTCTGCACTTTGTACCGAGCGCGGTCCAGCAGCTCTTTGGTGATCATTGAAGGGGCACCTTCAACTGCCTGAGCACAGCAACAAGCACAAACAGCAGTTACCAGTTAGCAGCGTAGCATAGCACCACAAATAGAGCTGATAAGCATTATTGCAGTAGCAATCACTTCAATAGCTAAGTTAGGCATGCCCATATTTGCCCAGGCAGGCACTTGTTAGCGTGATAGCAGCAACAACAACAGCAGTAGCAGCAGCAGCAGCAGCACTGCTGCTGAGCAGCAACAGCAGCAGTAGCACTGCAGCTGAGCAGCAATAGCAGCAGCACTGGTACTAGGCAGCAGTGACACTACTGCTGAGCAGCAACAGCAGCAGTAGCAGCAGCAGTAGCATCACCACCACTGCTAGCAGAAGCACCGCTGCTGAGCAGCAGCAGCAGCAGCAGTAGCAGCGGCAGTAGCATTTGCCTCAGCGGCAGGGCTGTGCAGCATATACCAAGCTACCCTGACAAATCAGGCAGTAGCTTGACATACAATAGCATTTGCCCAAGCAGCAGAGTTGGGCAGCAAGCACGTGACTACCCTAGCAAATTAGGCTGTAGTCACAAGGCATAGCAGTAGCACCAGCAATTCAGCAGCAGAGCTGAGCAGCGGTCTCAACAACATTAGAAGATTGCAGCAGCGAACCGTATACAGTAAGACATGCAACCATTATCAGCACCAACAGCACAACGAAATTCATTGCTGCATATCTGACATAACTTCAACAGGCAACATCATACCTGGGTAAGCTCAGACTGCTGCGCAGCTGCTGTAGCTGCTACGGCTCCTGCAGATCCAATAGCTGGAGGGTGCAAACTGCCAGCAGGGTCCACTGCGCTGTGGCCAGGTACATGCTGGCTAATTGCAGGCTTGTGTGGGATGCCCGCTAGGATCACCGGAGCAAGTCCCGTATCGCGGGCTGCAGAGACCTGAGCCATGACTGCTAACACCTCCTCATCAGTGCCCAGCAATGACTGCGGCACCAGCAAAGCTTCGTTGCCCACAAAGCATTTATACTTGAACATGTTCCGGCGCTGATCCTACACGATAGCTTCATCACCAGAGTCAAAGGAGACAGGCACAGACTCAAGTTCGCCAGCATTGTTTACTAAGCATGCATGTACATTACTTAGTAAGCTCGAGTCAAGCGTAGTATATTTAGGCCCAATAGCCATCGCGAGCCAAACTGCAGAACACGCACGAAACTTTCTCGAGATGTCAGGTAGGGTCGCCCACATCACGCGCTTTTTGCTCAATTGCAAGCCTAGCATAGGCTGCATGAAGCATAGCATATTGAAAGCAATTGCCTGCAGTAGCATGCAGCAGCGCTATATGATGCATGGTTAGATGGCACTCGAGCAGACGCTTTAACAAAGAGAGGTGCAGGTCAGTCATCCTGTCACTCAACTTCACGTTCGCCCTCTCAGCCCAGGCGCACTGAGGTCGCTTTCGCCGTCGTCATCCATGACTTTGTCTGCTGTTAATACAGCATAAGCTCACCAACCACTCACACCTGTACACCATGTTGCTGCACCAGAAAGCGTCCTGTGGCCACGCATTGCACACGACCGGTCGCAGATCAAACAGAGCATTATTCAAATGCTATTTATCGCACACAACCCCGGCAGTTCCTGAGGCGCTGGTTAGCACTCGACCAGTGCACGAGCTGAGGAGCAGCCTGGCAGATGTGGCTGAGGCCTGCTGCTCGCAGCAGGTGGTAGCAGAGGCTCCCGCATCAATAGGCAATAATTACACACCCTGGGCAGTGGCAGGTGGAGTAGCGTTGGCGCTGCTCGCCCTGAAACGGGTGTATGACACCCCCTCTAGGGCATACAACAACAATGTGGGCGATGAGTACGATGCATGGACCGAAGAAGGCATCCTAGAGTACTCCTGGGGAGAGCACATTCATCTGGGCTATTATACAGAGGAAGAGCGGGCAGCTGGCTGGTGGAAAGCAGACTTCAAGGCAGCAAAGCTGCGCTTCACACAGGAGGTGTTCAAATTCAGCGGCAGCCAGCAACCCAAGCGCATCCTGGACGTGGGATGTGGCTTTGGTGGCAGCAGCAGATGGCTGGCAGCACAGTTTCCGGATGCAGAGGTCATAGGTGCGCTGCCCGGCTAGGGTTCAGGGGCGCTCGTGTGTGCATACCTTAGACGTGCACTGCCACTCGGGTGTGCATGAGGCATTGGTCAGCAGGCGTTTGTAGGCACGGCCAAAACTGTCCTTGAATGTTGTGACGTGGTCTGCCCCATCACTCCTGCATGCAGCATCAGTTCAAGTGGCAGGTGGTGGTTGTTGACTGCTTGCTGAGTTATTGTCAGGCTGATGTGTGGGTTGTGTGCCACACTATGTGTTGCTAGCCATGTTGCTAGACTTGTCTGCAGCTCTTCAGCAGTCTGACACACTTCACAGCAGCACTAAGTATAGCTCCAGGCGTGGTTTACAGTGTCAACAGCCCACAGTTTGCGTCATCTGTGCTGCTGGGCTCTGTAGACAGGCTGCCAACCAAACACTGTATGCCCCCGTGCATTTGAACGTGCTATCTGCAATCATCAAGCACACTGTCCTGCAAGCAGACGTGCAACACTCTGAAATTTGGTTCCCGCCCTGCGCGTTGCCTCTTGCCGCCTGCTGCTGGTGGCCTGCAGGCATCACACTATCACACAAGCAGGTGCAGCGCGGCATGCAGCTGGCAGCAGAGCGGGGGCTGACAAACGTCAAGTTCATGGTGAGACACACAGCGCATCGGCTTGCAGCGGCACAAGTCACGATTGAGTACATACGCAGATGTGCATGCGGGTTAATCTAGTTGCTCATCTCCATCATCGTTGTTGTAGGGGATCAATAAGAACCTATCCACCTACAGCAGTCTCTCAGCCAACTTGAATGCATGAAGTTTCTTGTGATACCACTAGCACACACCTTGCATGAGAGCGTGTGCTACATCAACCAATCACCTGGCAGAAACTCAGCATGAGTTAGCAGCTGCAGGGGCAAGTGAAGATATTTGCAAGTTGCTGTGTGCCAACATCTTGGTGGCTGTTTCAACCGTGCAGCAGCACCATTAATAAATACCTAGGTGTACTGCAAAGTGACTGCCAATTGCTTTAGCGGACGCGCTCGGGCATGGCTGCTCTGTTGGCAAAGCAGCAGCAGGTGTGAAAGATGCAGCAGGCTCGGAGTGACACCCCAGCTGCTTATCGATGCATGCACGTCCTCGCGGCATAACAGCAAAGCGCACGCATTGTATTGGAAACACTATTCGATTAACTATCGTTTATAGCAGCTCGCTCGGCAATGTGCTTCGATTTCGCAATGTTGTCGATGTTTTCAGGCACTCTGCGAAGTGCCACTGACAGCAGCCCAGTCAGCACCTGCTGCTGCCAGCACAGACAGGCACAAACAAGCAGGATCGAAGTTCTGAACCAAAAGCCTAAACACTCGTCTGCCAGGCTGCCAGTGGCAGGCACCACAGCTCAAACACAGCAGCCATTCCTCTGTTACGGTACTTTCCTGCAGGTGGTCAGGAACTTTTTGATCTGCCTATTGTGATCATCACCTACGGCGGTATCCTAATCCTCTGCTCGCTGCGCCAACTGCGCAGCCACCTGTGCGGCCACCTCCCTGAAAAACACAAAGGGGACAGGGTAGAAGGGCAGCATCAGTACCTGCAGAGGCAGCAGCAGCGGCGGCAGCAGCAGCTTGAGGACCTCAATGGCTGTGCAGCAAGGCATTGCAGCATGCACGCAAGTGGAACAAGCGATGCAGCGGTGCTCATGTGTTTCGCAAGCTTCAGGTTAGTTGCACCCAGCAGTGCAGGTCAACACACTCAGCCATGAGATGGCACTGACGCTGCCAAGCATTGCAATGGGGCTCATGTGCCACAGAGAGCATTGCTGCAAGCATACTCTTGAAGAACGCTGCAGCCTCGCACGTTGCAGGCATAGTTGCAGGACTTACGTGCATGCGTGCCAGCTGCACCCATGACAGCTGGCCGTAGAGGAAGCAGGAGAACCACGTGCGCAGAAATTGATCCTGCAGCAGCAGAGGCAGCAGCGGAGGCAACAGAAGCGCGGTGTGACACACTGTGCATACCTGCAGTACAGCTATCAAGATGCGCAGGTGGAGCCATGCAAGTTCACCCTCAAGCTCCTGAAACCCACCAACCGCGCAAGCTGGGCACAGCATTGTTGTTGTTTCTGTGTACGCCACCGTGCTACGCCTGCTCCAGATAAGACTGCTAAGACAGCCCGCATCTTCAGCACAGCAATCACCTTGTGCAGGAGCCTCTGCATGCGCCCAGATCGCTTCTGCTGCTGCTCCAGCATGCGCCCCCGATCCGTGCTGACAATGTACTGCTGCACCTCAGACGCGCCGCTACTGCACGAGCCGCCAGACGTGGTGGGCTCAGTTGCAGGCGGTGTCGCGCACTCGTCAACCTGCTGTTGCTGCATCTGCCGCAGCTCTTCAAGCACTGGCGTGAGCAGCCGCTTGAACACTGACATGCCTCTGGCGATGCCGTGCTGCTGCTGCGGGGACAGTGCCAAGCGCTCTACCACCCACTTGATGCGCTCCGTGGGTGGCTCTGACAGCATTTCCCCAGTTTCACAGTTGCTCTGCAGAGCAGCAGCAGCAGCGGCAGTGGCGGCAACGACACATGTCCAACTTCTCAGAGGTTGATGGCGGGTTCAGAACCAGAGCAATCACCCATGACATTGTAGCAAGATGACCTGTGGCAGGCGCCAAGCCGGGAGCAAAGCACAGTTGAAGTTAAAGAACCAATAACGCAGCTGGGGATCAGTGTTGCATAGTTGCGCTGACTCACGTTCAAGTCAAACAAGTAAGGTAAGAGGGGCACAGCCAAGGGCTCACCAACTGCAGCGCTGTCACCAAGTCGCTTCTGCCAACGCACATCTCAGCCATAAGGTACAGGTGCTCTTCCAGCACTGCTTGGGTCTTCTCAAGTGGCCGGTCATCTGCAGCCATGCCGCCTGTCTGATGCTGCATGAGGTACAGGGATAGGCCCCGCACGAGTGCCTTATAATGCGACCGCAGCTCATCAAGCGTCTTGGTCTCTAAGCTACTGCAGGATGCTGGCGCTGGCTTGGAAAACACGTGCCGGAACAGATACAGCGGGTCGTTTGGCGGTGCAATTGGCTGCTGGAGGCCGTTGCTGCTTGCAGGCATATTGGTTCTGCTGCTGCTGGCACTGACGCTGCCGCTGTTGCAGCGTTCCTGCAAGGGGTTTGACCCATCTAGGGCCAGGTCAGCGACAGCGTCTGCGCAGGACTGTATCTGCACTTCTGGCAGGGAGGACAGCTGCTGCAGCAGACGTGTCTCATCGTCTGTTGCCAGGCAGCTGGAGAGCTGCTGTTTCAAACCATCAGGCGTGAGCTGCTCGCTGTCAAGCTGCATCAGCTCCGGTTCCAGCAGCGTATGCAGCTTCAGCTGCCTGAACCAGTCAAAGCCCTTGCACATCTCCGCAATCAGCTGGTGTTCCCAACGCAGCCAGTCATTTTCAGCCTACAAAGCAATGTAGGATGCAGAGGTGAACACACAGAAGCAGCGGCTGGGGGGGCAGGCTGTATGCACAGCAGCACTGGCTGTGGGGCGTGAATGTTCTGTCTGCAGGCCTGCCCGCGGGTAGTACACATACATCGACGCTCTGCATGCATGTTTCCGGCAGACATTGCTGCATGCAGCACGGCGTTATGGTTGTACAGGCCAACATAGGGAGGGACAGGCTAGCCTAGTGCTAGGCTCACCTGCAGCTGAGCTAAACGTCGCTGCGCCGCTCTCAGCTCCTTAGCTTTGATCCTTATCTCATCCTTTCCTGTTTTGCGCCTGTTCGTAGCTGCGTACATGTTCCAGCCAGCGTATGCAGCAGGAACCGTCAAGCTGGATCCTATACTACTTGCTTGTGTTGAGTTCGCCCATCATCAAATTTCAAGCGAACTACATGAGCTGCACTCGTTCTGTCAGCCGATCAGGTATTTCAAGCTTGGAGTAGGAGCGCTGTTCAGTAGAAAGAGATCGCCAGTCAGACATCAGAACATAAACAACACTGCTGCAGTGCTTGACCATGTGCTGATCAATGATCAGGCCACCGCCACGTGCGATAACAAGTGGCAGACCTTGTCGTCCGCCTTCAATGGTGAACCACGACGTTTGGTGTTCAAATCTTTGAAATGTTCATGTAATTTAGCGTCTGTCGGTGTACGAGACGGTTTGTGATGGAGCCAGCAGTTCTATACACGCCAATTCTGCCCCACATGCTGCTGACCTGGCAAGCAGAACAGTGCTGGTCATGCGCTGTATACGCGTTAAACGCTGCATGACGATGTAATTAACGCACATCATCCTGTCAGTCCCATCAGATGTCAGCCAGAGCAAACTCAACAGCGCCACATGCAGCCAGCAGATGCAGGCCGACCGCATCTAGGCCACCTGCCACCTGCTAGCATGCATGCTTGGGCATACATGAAGACGCCATGCACAACTCACGTGGTTAATGCTGCCATCAAAGCATGGCACACTGCATGGCAGCGTGTGCACCACAATCTGCAAGCTTGAAAAGAACGTGGCACGATTCATTTGGCACGACAACTGATGATGCATGACCATGACCATGATGCATCACCATATGGTCATCTCCTTTGGACAGGTCACCTGGCCCGAGGACAAGCCACACCATATCATGATCACCTGTCTCTGTAGAAGAGCCAAACGTACAAGCATAATAAGCAGTACCACGCAATTTGTCACCTTTGCCGCTCTCTGTCAGCGTGACAGCTGTCACTCTGCAGATAGAACGACGGCTGTAGCTGTGCCCGTCGGGGTAGCACACAAAGAATGCAATGAAGACAGAGCAACACAAGCGAATTGTACTGTAGAAGTATCTGTGTTTTTGTAAGCTGAACAGTGCCATGCCCAAGCAAGACAGACACACATGGAGGCTGACACAAGCAGCCACATACGTTCAACGTACACCAGGTTGATATGTGCCACAAGCAAAGTGTACACAAAGTGAGCAAATGCATGTCGCTCTGCAGGCAAACGCACAGGCAAATGAAGACCCAATGCTGACCGAACAAGGACACAACACTCATCAAAGCATGAGCGTACCAGTCGTTATGGTGGCAGCAGAGCTGATTCTAACACAGCATGTCCTGCTTGTGGTCAGGGTGTTGAGTCTTTGTCACATCTGATGTTTGATTGTCCCGCTACTTCTGCTCAGAGGGATACTATGCTTGATGAAATTCGGTCTGTTTTGCGTGATGTTGCTGGCGGCGCTGAAAAATTGCGCAATGTGTTGTCGTTGACCGATGCATCCACTAAGTTGTTGCGTTTTGTTTCTGATGATATTTGGGGTAGTAGGGGGGTGTGCCGAGTGATATCTAGGAGCATTGCTGAGTATCTTGTCCAAGCTTGGGATGTGCGTAATAATTGCAAACACAATGGAGCAGTGCTCCCTCTTTCTTCCGCTCCTGAGGGGCGCGGGGCCGATGGCGTTGATGCTATGGCTTAATGGGTAACATGATGATGATGATGAACACTCATCAAAAAGTGACGAGCAAGCCGCGCTGCCACACAGCTGTACACCTCTCCAGAAGTTCTAGCCGCACGCCTAGAACCAACTGAACAGACCAAGGTCGACACGCGTCTTGCTTGCCTGATAGCAGATAGGTGCACACCTGGAAACCGCATGCAGCTGTGGAGCCTCATCTGCTGCAGCAGCTGCTGCTGCCGCAACAGTCTACGTCTGGTTGCCTTACTGTAATGGTAATTTGATGATGATGATGATGATGATGATGATAATAATAATCAATCCTTGTAAGCCATACCTTTCGGCATCGGCAACCGCGCCTCACCCACTGGGGAGGCGGAAAGCAGACTGATTATTCTCTCTATTTTCGGTGTAAGGTAGACCACCCAGACCCTTACACTCCTTCCTAGGCAGCATGTGGGAATCACCCCATACGGTGGACTGCATACCTAGCAGGGCCGGTGTGTATATAGCCAGCAATCGACGGAGTCCTGCGGAGAGTCGCGAGGACATTAGCAGCATCCTTCCTTCGGCTTTCGCCGACTGTATCCCTGAGTCCAGAGACATACTGCTTAGGCTCAGAATCGAACCTGCAACCTTTCGGCCACTGTTCGTCCGTCATCACCACTGCGCCACGTGTTTAACGTCCCGCCGGACACCCGCCGGATGATGATGATGATGATGATGATGATGATGATGATGATGATGATGATGATGATGATGATGATGATGATGATGATGATGATGCTGATGCTGATGCTGATGCTGATGCTGATGCTGATGCTGATGCTGATGCTGATGCTGCTGCTGCTGCTGCTGCTGCTGCTGCTGCTGCTGCTGCTGATGCTGATGCTGATGCTGATGCTGATGCTGATGCTGATGATGATGATGATGATGATGATGATGATGATGATGATGATGATGATGATGATGATGCTGATGATGATGCTGATGCTGATGCTGATGCTGATGCTGATGCTGCTGCTGCTGCTGCTGCTGCTGCTGCTGATGCTGCTGATGCTGATGCTGCTGATGCTGCTGATGCTGATGATGATGATGATGATGATGATGATGATGATGATGATGCTGCTGCTGCTGCTGATGATGATGATGATGATGATGATGATGCTGATGCTGATGATGATGATGACTGTATGCCAGGACTTGTAAACTTCTGCACAGAATGTAGTGCCGCTTCCCCCATGCATGCCTCTCCGTGCGCTACAACAGAAATGCAGAGTGACCCTGTTTCAAGCAAGCCACTTGCAACATGCATGGGGCCAGCAGTATTAAGCACTACACAGCTCAGAGCAGCATGACCGCGCAAACGCAATAGCGACAATCCACCATCATAACAGCGCTTCGACGCGGCAAGCCATAGCAGACATTGCAACCAAATTGACCGTGCCTCCTGACATGACATGGCAAGCACCAGCGCAAGATGTCCCACGCATAAGTGCTCCCTCTGTACTGCGACACATGCACGCACAAACCAATCCTGGCTCTGAAATCCATGCAATGTTCGGTACTGTGCCACTTTACAGGTCCGGGCAGGTTGATTCAGACTCCGTGATGGTAAATAAGGCAGAACAGCAACAGACGCAAGCGGCCTGCACACTCAGAATGGGGCTTTAGTACTGTGCATCCTTGAATCAAAGCACAGGGCCACTACAGCGATAATGTCCTCATCATCATCAGCGATAATGTCCTGTAGCATGCGTAACCATGTGCTGCAAATCTGGGCAATACTCAACAGTATAAACAGTGCAGCATGTTTTGCAGTCTGGTATATGCGACTTAGTGTAGTGCACACCGCAATGTATCAGGCAGGCAGCACCGATATGCAAGGATCGGCACCCACAAGCAAAGCTGTCAAAGGTTCAAAAAAAGGCAAATCATCGGAGCGCCTTCAAACATGCTGCTCACACCTCAAACAGCACCAGCCGGTGCGCCCGGCGCCACACTGGCGAGTCGCACAAGCTGTGCATGCTTGGCAGCAGCTCCAGCATCTGGCGTCCACAACTAGCCACCAAGCCAATCAACACCAGGCACATGTTGTGCATCCAGTCCACCCGCATTCTGAACAGCACAGGGCGGCAGCAACGCCAGACGACAGGCAGATAAGGAACGCACAGGCTTCGAGCCACCACCGTGTGCCACGTACAAACGTACACAGCTCAAGGTAACAACACGTGGCGTTGAGTTGCTGATGCGTGTTCGCATGGGATGTCTTTGTGTGCACGAGCGTACCAGTCGTTATGGGGGTAGCTGAGCAGATTCTAATACAGCGTGTCCTGCTTGTGGTCAGAATGTTGAGTCTTTGTCACATCTGATGTATGATTGTCCTGCCACTTCTGCTCAAAGAGATACTATGTATGGGCCATGGAGGGATCACCTTCAACATGCCAGGTATGCCTGTGCCCCTGCCGCTGGAGTCTTTTCAGCAGATAGCATCTGCGCTAGGCTATGTGCAGGCGCATCCATCTGCAGCATGCTCAGTGCCAGAGCCAGGCGCTGCTTGTGAGCCTCCAGCTGCTGCTGCTGCTGCTGCTGCTGCTGCTGCTGCTGCTGGCATCAACAGCTATGCAGCAGCAGAAGAGCATGAGCAGCAGCAGCAGCAGTTCAGCTGGTTCAGGAAGGGCTCTGTGGATGAGAGCAGCAGGAAGGCCGCTATGGCCTGGGGCATTTCAGCTGCTGCAGCGGGCAGTGGCGCTGTGCCAGCTGGCAAGACTGCAGGGGGGGCAGCTGGTGCTGGTGTGACAGGTGGGCAGACAGCAGCACAAGCGCGGCGCAAGAAGCCAAAGGGCAAGGCAGTTGTTAATACAGCCCCAGCAGCAGCAGCACCAGATACAGCAGCTGCCAAGCGTGTGAGCCGGGCCCTGCCACAGTTCAGCAGCCTGCGGACCGTGTCGGTGCTGTGGTCTTGCTACTCCAAGGGCTACAATGGTGGTCAGGCCTGGGAGGTGCAAGAGCAGCAGGGCCCAGAATGGAGGCAGGGAGAAAGGAAGCGGTGGTGTGAGCTGAAGAAGGTGATTGATGAGGTCAAGTACGTAGCTGTGCAGAACCAACAGAGCTATGAGTGGGCAGCACAGCAGCTGGATGAGGAGATGAAGCAGATCAATAAAGGCATTGCACATTTCATCAAGAAGGTGGTGGGGCCGCGAGTTACACTGCGTAAGAGTGCAGCTGCAAATGCTGCTGCTGCAGCAACAGCAGCGGCGGCGGCGGCAGCAGCTGGCGGACCTCAGTAGAGCTAGGCCAGTGTCTCCTAGCAGCTCGGCTGGTGACATGTACATAAGGAAGGGGTGTGCAGTGATGCCTGACTGTCAGCAGGCTTGTCTGGCAAGGTTGTTTTGTGTTTTCTCTATTTACCGTGTATCGTTGCAACTTGTGCTCTGAGAGTGCATGGCATATACCAATCAGATTTTCAAAGCATGTACAGCCATAATCTGCAGCAGCACAGCCTGTGAGTGACGCACTGCTGCATGCGCTGAATCTCATTGCAATGACTGTATTCTGCAACCATTCACAGGTGGTTGACATGGTGGCTTGAAGCCTGCAGCCTCCCTGGCTGTTATGCATGGTATACTTGCATGCCATATACTATTGTTGTGTAATGGGTGCTACACTTGTAAATGGTCAGCTTTGTCTGCATCAGCTCACAAGCCAGTTGCAGATTGTTTGTTTGAAACTACTGGCTGATGGTGGGCCCCAACAGGGGGCAAGGTGTTCAGGTTTTCATCGATGTGATCACCATGGAAGCGGTGCCATTATATGATTGACGGTTGATTACTGCCCAATGTGGTTACAAAAGTAGCGTTGTTGTTACTTGAATACAAGGGGTGTGTGCCAGGCTGGCCCTGTCCAACTCTGCATCCTGGCAACTGGGCATTGTAGCTGCCTGCATTGCGGTTGCTGCCAGCTGCGGCTTCAGAAGCGCCTTCTGTGCATGGCATGCTCGTTCTGTGATGTAACTGGCAAGGTTGCATGTTGTACATGCTCAGATACCGTTTTACTTTGAAAACAGTCAGCTCTCATCTGTCAGCATGTACGAGGTCGTGCACCGTACATCCCATTGACAACTGCGTGTAATCAGCCTGCAGGACAGCTGCAGGGTGCTTAAATTGCCCAAGTGCAACATATGTCCAGCAGTCCTTCGCAACGGTAAACATTACGCATTGCCCCTGCCATTCCCGGGGACTACTCGTGAGGCTTTGTGCGTTGTCCCCTGGGCGTCCTCCTGCACTGAACAGGGTGTCCCCCATTGCGTCCCTACAAAAATTTTATGTTGGATGAGATTCGGTCTGTTTTGCAACAAACAGTTGCTGGTGGCGCTGGAAAATTGTGCAATTTATTGTCATTGACTGATGCATCGACCAAGTTGTTGCCTTTTATTTCTGATGATGTTTGGGGTAGCAAGGGGGTTTGCCGACTGGTGTCTAGGAGCATTGCTGCGTATCTTGTGAGAGCTTGGGATGTGCGTAATAGTTGCAAACATAATGGAGCGGTGCTCCCTCTTCCTTCCGCCCGGGGGGGGGGGCGCGGGGCGGATGGCGTTGATGCTATAGCATCCATAGCCATAGCTATGGCTTGATCTGGTAATTTGATGATGATGACAGCTCAAGGTAACTGGCGCTCAAGGTCGCAGATGCAACTGCACATCAGGCTGTTGCGGGCACCATTCAGCATGATGTTGGGGCGGTTCTGTCCCACATCCTCAGCTGACAGCACACAAGCACTCAACGTGCAGCCTCACAAATGGTGCCGCAGCCAGCGATATATCCAGCATATGTTGCGTGCAACACTACTCTAGAAGCCCCATGAGCTAGTGTGCTGTCTAAGTAGAACTACGTAGATGGACTTTGATCCTTCGGGCATGTTACTCTGAGTCTTAGGGTACATGTTCGTTGGTACGTAGGCAGGGCGGGCCATATAAACGGGCCTTCGTCCCCAAGTCCAGTATTCTTACACCAGCCCAGCTTGCCCAGCGCAAGAGCCCAACAACACATCGATGTTGGCAACCCAACGGCTGCATGGTGTCAGATGCAACTAAGCACAAGCATTGCAAATGAAAACGGCACACTCTGCAGACATGCTGGCTCCATTCACAGATAGCGTGCTAACAAGGCACCCTTTGATAGTCGCTGGTTTGCTATGCCAGGGTTTGTGCAGGGGTTGCCGACAAGCATTCCTGCCGGTTTGACACATGCATGCCCCTGCTGCCCAGCCAGGCCAGCATAAGCAATCGTCAAAGCGCAAAACAATAGTTAGTCGTTCGTTGGTAGCAACACACGCACAACCCCGGCGCCATTCTAGCTGGGCTCTTGAGAGAATTGAGCCCTCACAACAGCTGCTGGCCATGGCTGATGAATACCTGTGCACATTGTGGCAGCCTACAGATTCCAGTGAGCTCTTCCACAATAATACACAACGCATCAAGACCGAACCCGTGTACCTGGTGCAATCGGTCGGGCTGAATCACATAGCGCAGGCGGGACGTTAAACACGTGGCGCAGTGGTGATGACGGACGAACAGTGGCCGAAAGATTGCAGGTTCGATTCTGAGCCTAAGCAGTATGTCTCTGGACTCAGGGATACAGTCGGCGAAAGCTGAAGGAAGGATGCTGCCAATGTCCTCGCGACTCTCCGCAGGACTTCGTCGATTGCTGGCTATATACACACCGGCCCTGCTAGGTATGCAGTCCACCGTATGGGGTCATTCCCACATGCTGCCTAGTAAGGGTTGTAAGGGTCTGGGTGGTCTACCTTACACCGAAAATAGAGAGAATAATCAGTCTGCTTTCCGCCTCCCCAATGGGTGAGGCGCGGTTGCCGATGCCGAAAGGTATGGCTTACAAGGATTGATTATTATTATTAGCGCAGCTGTAACGCTGCACATGGGTCGGTTATGCAAGCAGCAAACATGTGCGTGCCTGCTTATGCATTCGAGCCATACCTGTTTGCTGCCAAGTGGAAACAGAGCGCAGCAGCCAAGCAATTGTCAGCCTGTCACATCAACCGTTGACTGCTGCTTCACTAGCAGCAGGCGCTACCAGCTGCGCATATCACAAATCAGCCTTGATCAAATCAGCCTTGTCATGACAGAAAAAGTTGTGATGCGTAGGGCGTCATAACACGTAACGACTCCTCATAACAGCCACATGCCCAGACACACAGTCAACAACCCCAGCCCCCTCCCTACACACACATACTACCACCGCTACCACATACCGGTCTTGTATCAGTCTGCCACCAAAACGACTTTATGCACGGCCCCACGTCCATTCAATCGCCCAACTCAACCTCAAATATCTGTTTGGCACACATCCACACACCAGCTGTCTCCCCTGTTGCACGTCAGCTTGTGCATACGCATCTGAGTTCAACAAGCTCCCCACGTTATGCACATGCCCGCAACGGCGATGCGTCTTTGGCCGCATACGTTTCCCATCACCAACAGGTGGACTCAGCTGGTGCCTTTTCATGAACAAGCTGTTCATCGTGTGCACGTGGCCGATCCCGCGCGTGCATTGCCAAGACTTGGCCTTTTCACAGAGAGGTGGAGTCAGGCGAGTCGTCATCGTCAGCGTCCTCTTCAGGGTCTTGTTCAGGCTTTCCCGGCTGCGCTGACATCTGTGCTGCCACCTCATTGAAAAAGACAAACGGCACAGGGTAGAATGGAACCATCAGAACCTGCAGCAGCAGCAGCAGCAGTAGCAGCAGCAGGAGGAGGAGTACGATGTTGGACGAAACAGCGGACTGCAAAGCACAGAGCAAGCAAACACGGCCACTTGCTGCACAAGCGGTGACACTCAGCTGCACTTGCAGGACATGCGCTGTCGCTGGCCTTGTGCTGAGGGAGCCTGTTTTGCGTTTCACATACTGCGTGTTACAAAAACAGCTGCAGGGGCAGGGGGCACCCTGGCAGGGGGCACATTTGTGTGGCCATGCACAACCGGACATGCTGCAGCAAGCGGAGCGGAAACTGATGCAACATGGCTGCTTACGTGCATGCGCGCCAGCTGCACCCATGACAGCTGGCCGTAGAGGTAGCTGGTGAACCATGTGCGCAGGAAGTAATCCTGCAGCAGGAGCAACAGTGCAGCAACGGCGGGAGCGGGAGCAGGACCAGCAGCAGGAGCAGCAAGAGCAGCGTCAGCAGGAAGTCAAACGAGCAGAGGTTTTGGCTGCGAGCAGACATGCAGGTGCACATCGGTGACATCATCACTTGCCGCAAAGCATGTGATGCTGGTTGCCAGTATGCTGAGCTACATCTCTGACAGTGTGCCCCAAAGCTAATATAATACTGTACGTGCCGTATCTGGCATGATACACTACAACACGACACGGCGTTTGACATGCACACCTTGCGCAGCAGCATCTTCATCCTCCCAGAGCGCTGCTCTTGGAGCTCCAGCGCTTGTCTACGCGCACTGCTGCTGTTGTACTGCTGCGCAGCGTCCGCCGTAGCATTTGACATGCCAGTGCTGGTGCTCGCACAGGGGCTCACACACGTGTCCCCTTGCTGCTGCAGCTGCCGTAGCTCTTCGAGTACTGGCGACAGC
Organism: Tetradesmus lagerheimii; assembly: GCA_902809745.2. Lineage (NCBI taxonomy): Eukaryota > Viridiplantae > Chlorophyta > Chlorophyceae > Sphaeropleales > Scenedesmaceae > Tetradesmus > Tetradesmus lagerheimii. The sequence continues at coordinate 84,593 of CADDIJ020000831.1, forward strand.
AGGCGTTTGAACACTGACATGCCTCTGGCGATGCTGTGCTGCTGCTGCTGTGTGAGCTTGAGGCGTTCCACCACCCAGCTGATGCGCTGCCTGTCTGGCTCTGCTAGCTGCTCTCCGGTGTCGCTGTTTGTCTGCAGCACAGCAGCAGGAGCAGCAAGCAATGGCAGAAGCACAAGCAGTGAGCGCAGAGATTGGCAACCAGATTCAACAGGTGTGCTGCAAGCAGCAACAACGTGCCCCTGTGCCCAGGCGCAACACAAGGGATTGGGACAGACACGCGGTGCCAACGAGACAAACACACAGCCTTATAGAAGAGCGCTGCTGATAGAAGACGTGCCGCAGTAGCACACTGCAGTCACTCACCAGTTGCAGCGCAGTCAACAGTTCACTGCGGCATGTGCACAGCTGCGCGATGAGCTTCAAGTGCTCTGTCATGACTGCCTGTAACTTGCTGTGTGGCTCGTCTGTGCCCGCAATGCTGCCAGCGCTATGCTGCAACAAGTACAGCGACAGGTCATGCACGGTCGACTTGTACTGTGCCTGCAACTCCTGCAGCGTCATGGTTTCCATGCCAGCACAGCATGCTGGCGATGGCTGCGACAGCAAATGCCTCAGCAGCCACAACGGATCGGTTGGAGGTGCCAGCGGTTGGATGCTGCTGCTGCTGCTGCTGTTGCTTGCAGGGAGTGCACTGCTGCTGCACTTCATGCTTGCGCTGCTGCTGCTGTTGCTGCGTTCCTGCAAAGGTTTTGACCCGTCGAGAGCTGACGTCAGGTCAGCTATGGATTCCAGGCTGGACTGCGTCTCGATGTGTGGCAGGGTGGACAGCTGCTGCAGCAGCCGGGCCTCATCGCCTGTTGCAAGCCAGTCGCCAAAGTGCTGCTGCAAGCTATCAGGCGTGAGCTGCTCTGCACCGTCAAGCTCCGTCAGGTCTGGGTCTGCCAGCAGCGCATGCAGCTTAAAGTGCCTGAACCAGTCAAAGCCTTTGCACATCTCCGCAAGAAGCTGGTGCTGATAGTGAAGCCAGTCATTCTCGGCCTGCAAGAACAGCAGACAGCATGCAGGTGTCAACAGGGATGTGGATGATTTCAACCACGGGGCGGTTGTTGAAGGCAGGGGGACAGCTCGTGCTCGGTATTTTGCATCAATAATGGCTAACAGCAGGCGTTCCCGTGAACAGCACCGCAGGATGATGCGCCCGACTGCCTGACGAGGCGAGGGCCGAGGGGAGTACCTGAACCTGTGCCAGACGTCGTTGAGCGCTTCTCAGAACTGTGGCCTTCTCCTTAATCTGCTGTTTGACCGACTTGCGCTTGCCGATCATCGCATGCACTCAAAGCCTTGGTGCCATTGTATGTGATGCGCGAACGGTCATTCGGACGCTCAGAAAGCGATGAATTTGATTGCAATATTAATGCAACTGGATGGTAAGCTCTTGGCGGCCCGCAGCACAACTCGAGGTACGCTTCGCTCAACACACGAAGGGTATCATAAAGGCATCCAAACAAGATATTTGTGGTGTTGATTATGTTGGGTCACGCCACCGCCCGTCGGAAGAGTGGATCAGGAGTGTCAGCCAGCGTGGCTAACCACTGGCAGTGACAACCAGGGGTGTGCCATTTCAGGTTTTGGGGCCTCGTGAATGAAATTACACTGAAATGTGAAATGAAACGAAATTTGAAACGCTAAACGTGAAGTAGTGAAACATGAGCGAGCAGCAGTCACGGGCCCCTCCAGCGCGAGGGCAAATTCAAACGGGTGGCCCTGCCCCGGGCTCGCTGGGGCTGGCGCGTTCACGGCATACGCTCCCATCGGCTGATGATCCTGCCAAAAAGAAACACAAGGGTGCAGCGCTTAGCTTCGCGCGTGACGAGATCACAGACAGCAAGTGCAACCACTGCAACGAGAGCCTCTCCAAAAACATCACGCGCGCCAAGAAGCACCTGCTGCAATGTGAAAGCTTTCTGAACAGTGAAGCAGCGCAGAAGGCAGCAGACACTGACGAGGAGTTGACCAGGCGCAGCAGGAGTGTGCTGAGTTCTCATGTGTATGTAACATCTGGCACCCACGAATATGACTTGGTAGCGGTTAATTACAGGTCAGCGAGCGACTGGGACGTCACCTGCTGCTCCGAGTGTGGCAAAAAGCCCCGTCTGCAGTGATTTCACTCTCTGCAGTGGCGCTGATGGCGAGTGAAATTTGAAATGAATTTTGCAATGAAATGATTGAAATCGTAAAGTAAAATTTGTAACGGCACACCCCTGGTGACAACTGTTTCCCTGATCATGGTACATCCAGCGACGCCCATCTCATGCAGGTCGTCACTTTCAAGTAGCCTTGTGCTCATGCAGTCCCGGACGTTGCCACGTTGCCACCATGCAGCCGGTGCCTGCTATAGTAACCTTTGTGGGAGTGACTGCATGTAAACTTGTAAACGAGGCAGCGTCATTTAATCCCGTCATCATTCATATAAAACTGGACGCGAGGATATTTTTCTGCGTACATCATTCGTCAAGGATCTTCAACAGGCTGGTCACATCTGGTTGGCTGGGTGAATTTTGACTCAGTCCAGAGATGGGGGGCGCGGGGCCGATGGCGTTGATGCTATGGCTTGATCTGGTAAATTGATGATGATGATGATGATGATGATGATGATGATGATGATGATGTTGA